>JAODAL010003649.1:0-169771 GCA_025379985.1 Phyllomedusa bahiana
TTCCGCCTGTGAGCCGCGCCAAATACGCCTTGACGTACTCATACGGCAATTTTGGGGAACCCTACCCAAACATTGCCGTATGAGTAAGGCAAATGTCGGTAAGGGTTAAACGCCGTCTTCCACTAATCTCCCTCACGGATCCTGATGAGGTTGTTTTGCCCCTCGCAGGGCCAATTTGGAGAAAACCTTGGCTCCCTGTAAAACGGTCAAAAGAGTTCTGTAATTAGTGGCAACGGATCCCGGTTTTTCACGGTTAATCTGGTTCAGGCCCCGGTAGTCGATGCACGGACGGAGAAAAACCTATCCTTCTTCTGTACAAAGAAAAAAAACACTCCTGCGGGTGAGGGAGGACTTGCGTATAAAAACCCTTTTGAAAGGGTTCTCACGGATATAGTCCGACATGGCCTGAGTCCTGGTCTAGAACAAGGGTTTAAACTTACCCGAGGAGGACGGGTCCCAGGAAGGAGGTCAATGGGACAGTCATAGGGGCGATGAGGAGGAAGGGATTCGGCCTTGTTTCTCCGAAAAGAGGTCCGCGTAACGGTATTCAGCGGGAAGGCCTGGCAGAAACCTGTAAGATGGTGAGGTGGAAGGGCCCGGACTGGCCGCAGAACTGAGAGACAGCGACTCTGGCAGTGGAAACCCGGCGAAAGGAACTCCCGGTTTTTCCAGTCGAGGGTCGGGGCATGGAAGCTGTAGCCACGGAAGACCCAAGAGGATCGCTGAGGACGACCGAGGGAGGACGTAAAGGTGATCTCTCCTTGTGTAAGGCCCCCACGCGGAGGGAAAAATGGCTTGGTCATGTACCGAATGGCCTCACTAAGGAGCTCACCAATCCGGAGGATATCACCAAGGGCTTCTCCAGTCGGGTCACCGGAAGGCGATACGGGACACCAGGGTGGCGTGAATAAAATTTCCCGGCGGATCCAGAGCCTAGAAAGGCGGGGGACACGAAAAACGAGTCCGGAACCAGACGAGACCTCAACCTCCATAGTAAGGCTGGGGAGGAAGTGTTACCTAGGACGCCTCCCCCGACATAACCTAGGTGTGGGCGTTTCCCTGCCGCTGTGGGCGAAGCGGGCAACCATTGCGAAAGTGATCCGGGCTGGCACAGTAAAGGCACAATTTCTCTGCCCGACGGAGGGACAGCTCCTGTTCGGACAGATGTGCCCGGTCCACCTGCATGGGTTCTTCACTGGTTGGGAGCGGAAGTGGCAGCTGTGGTCTTTGGAAGACCGGAGCCAGGCGAGGCAAACGGCGTGGTCGGGCAAGATCACGTTCCTGGCGTAGTTCCTCTTGCCGCTCGGCGAAGCGAACATCGATCCGAGTGGCTAGGTGGATCAGTTCGCTTAGGGAGGACGGGATCTCTCTAGCCGCTAGGGCGTCCTTAACTCTGCCGGACAAGCCCTTTTTGAAAGTGGCACATAGAGCGGCGTCGTTCCAGGTCAGCTCTGACGCCAGGGTCCGAAAACGAACTGCGTAGTCGCCGACCGAGGAGTCACCCTGGCGAAGATTCAGTAGAGCGGTCTCTGCAGAGGATGCCCGTGCCGGCTCTTCAAAGACACTGCGGAACTCTGAGAGGAAAGCCTGTAGGTCCGTCGTCACCGGATCGCCCCGGTCCCAGAGAGGGGTGGCCCAAGCTAGAGCCTTCCCGGACAGTAGACTGACCACGAAGGCCACCTTTGAACGTTCAGTGGGGAATTGACCAGCCATTAACTCAATGTGCATAGAGCACTGGGTAATAAATCCCCTGCACAGTTTGGAGTCCCCTTCAAACTTGTCGGGTAGTGGTAAACGCAGCCTAGAAGTCCCGGGTACTGGCGGAGGCGTCGCCACAGGAGGAGGAGTCGGCGGCTGTTGGTTAGCCAGGAGCTGCTGCAGCATGGCGGACAACTGGTTCAGCTGCTGGGCTTGTTGCGCAAGTTGTTGTGACTGCTGAGCCACTATCGCCGTGAGATCCGGTTCACCGGGCAAAGGTACCTTGGCGGGATCCATGGCCGGATCTTACTGTAGCGGATGCTGGTAGTGGATCCACTGGACCACCGCAAGCGATGGTGTAAGCCGTACCAGGGGGCGGAATCTAAGTAGAACCCGGTTTTCACCAGAGCCCGCCGCAAAGCGGGATGGACTTGCTGCGGCGGAGAACTACCAGGTCGCCCCACTGGCGTGACTTGCTTGCGGTGGCAGCCAAGGCAGTGCGTGGTACAAAATCGTGAGACGTAGGTGAAGTCGGGGACAGGCAGGAGGTCAGGACAGGCGGCAAAGGTTCGTGGTCGAGAAACAGGAGCGTAAAGGTTCGGTACATGGAAGACAGGCTACGAGGCAGAAGACGTTTTCTCTAAAGGCAGTACGGCACTAAAGATCCAGCAAAGGTGACCCGGAAGGAAGGAGGTTAAATAGGGTCACCTGCCAGCTTTTACCAATAATGGGCGTACTGGCCCTTTAAATCCCCGAGAGCCGGCGCGCGGGAATGCGCATACCGGCCGGCCAGGAGGACGGGAGGACGCGGGAGCGCAGTAAGGTAAGGGGGAAGCCGGGACCCGGCCCGTGGGACCGGCAGTCGCTGCCGGGACCCGACAGGCAGCAGCACGAGTGCGCCCGCAGCCTGGGGGGCTGCAGGACCACTCGTGACATGCCTTCTGTTCATACCAGGTGATGGCTGGTTATACAGTGTCGATTATCTGTATCAAGATTTGTTTCTATCACATCCAAGGTCTCTATCACAGGTATCTGTCCAGAAGGATACTGTTGTGGAGCTACAAGAGGGATAAATTTGCTCTATTTCCAGTTCATATAGACTTCATGTGGCAGACACAAAATTATAGTCCACCAGGCTTTTGTGTCTGGCACATAAAGCGTATACAAACATGAAGTAGAGCAAACATAGTCCCAAAGAGACTAAATTAGCCCTACTGTTTCTTATGGGTTGCCGTGGTATACAACAGGATTTTTTTTTTCAGGGTATCCCTACGGATAATTGCTGTGGCGGCCCAAAACATAGCGTGAACACAGTTTCACATAGTATACTGCCCAAACAAAAATGACATTTATTATCTAAACTTAATAAAAATGCTATACAATACCTAAGTAAAAATCAATATACAGTGACTAACAGCTCATAGAAAGAATAGTAATAATAGTGTTATACAATATCTAAAAAAAAAAGCTGCTACACGATTAAGAACCAATAAAGCCTTAAGCCTGGTCTTCTACGGTGCCCTTTCAGCTGAGATGTACCCGGTATAAAGGCAAAGCCAGTACCCCAATGGCTGTGCCTGGGTACAACATTTTTTCACAACAATAAGAACAGGGCCAGTCACAGAGGTGTGCAACTGCACATGGCACTTCACTCTCCCATTATAATGGAGGCGTCCTGTTAGCACTGTCTATGACAGTCTCTTAACCTAAGGTGCAGTGCTTAATCCTGTCCTCACCTCCTTGATTGAGAGTAAGACATCAAAATCAATTGTCTGCATCCAAACACCATACTAGAGGAAAGTTCTACTGGTGAGAGTGCATGCATAGTGTACAGCTGAAACCAGAAGTTTACATACACTATATAAAAAGACACATATGCATATTTTTCTCACTATCTGACATGAATTTAGAATAATTAGGTTAATTAGCATTACCAAAATTATTTATATTTGCCAAATGCCAAAATGAGAGAGAAGGGATTTTTTAGGGCATTTTTATTACTTTCTGCAAAGTCAAAAGTTTACATACATGTCATTAGTATTTGGTAGCATTGCCCTTAAACTGTATGACTTGGTTCAAATGTTTTGGATATCCTTCCGCAAGTTTCTCACTGTTGTTGGTAGGAATTTTGGGCCATTCCTCCTGACAGAACTGGTGTAACTGAGCCATGTTTGAACCATGGCCAAACAGTTCAATTTTCATCAGACCACAGGACATGTCTCCAAAAATGTAGGTCTTCCTGTGTGCATTTACAAACATTAATCTGGCTTTTATATGTTTCTTTTGGAGTAATGGCTTCTTCCTGGAAGAGTGGCTTTTCAGCCAATGTTGATACAGTACTCGTTTCATTGTGGATAATGATATAATCTTACCAGCTTCCGCTAGCGTCTTCACTAGGACTTTTGCTTTTGTTCTTGGATTGATATGCACATGTCGGACGTAATCACGTTCATCTCTGAGACACAGAACCCGTCTCCTTTCTGAGCAGTATGATGGCTGGACATTCCCATCTTGTTTGTACTTGCTTGTAAGTGTTTGTACAGATGAACAAGGCACCTTCAGGTACCTGGAAATTGCATCCAAGGATGAGCCAGACTTGTGCAAGTACACAGTTCTCTTCCTGATATCTTGGCTGAATTTTTTAGACTTTCCCATGATGTTACACACAGAAGCAGTGTGTTTTTTTTGTGCATTAAAAATACATCCACAGGTATGTCTCTAATTAACTCAGATGCTGCCAATAAACCTATTGGAAGCTTCCAAAGACATGACATCATCATATGGGCTGTCCCAAATTGTTTAAAGGCCTAGTAATCCTAGTGTATGTAAACTTTTGACTTTGCAGAAAGTAATAAAAATTCTCTCTCTCATTATGCTGGCATTTGGCAAATATAAATAATTTTGGGAATCCTATTGACCTAAAATGGGTAAGGTTTATTCTGATTTCATGTCAGATAGTGAGAAAAACATGCATATGTGTCTTTTTATATAGTGTGTGTAAACTTCTGGTTTCAACTGTATGTAGGGTGTGGTGTGTGTACTGTATAGTGTGTAAGTAGTCTATGCTGTGTGTGTATGTTTGCATGTAGAGAGTCGTGCGCATGTAGTGTATGTATAGTTTATGGTCAGTTTGTAGTAGTGAATGCTGTGTGTATAATGTATGCTATGCATTTATGTCATGTATACCTTGTGTGTAGTGTGTTCTTCGAGAAAGTAGTATATGCTGTGCTTTTGCATAGTGTATGTTGTGTGGACAGTGTATGCTCGCCCTTATTTGCCACAAGGCACTGGTTGCCTGGTACCAGGGCCGGACTGGGAATAAAAATCAGTCCTGGCACAAAGCCTCCACCAGCCCACATACAATATCCGCTTAAAAAATGTCCCTTGTTCTCGCACCTCGCCACTGTTTAAAATAAACTGCACTATAAAGCTGCTTTCACACGAGCATTTGTCATTTTGATGTGTTTTTGGTGCATTTGTGCAGAAAGGGAGCAGTTAACTGTAATTTTCCACAAAAAACGCATCAAAAAATACACCAAAACCGCTCTGTGTGAGAGCCCTCTACACACAAGCAAGAGAGAAACAGTGTTGCAGAGAAACCCCTCATCAGTCAGGTGTGCGCCTTACAATCAGGGACAAGCCCACACTGACACTATACAAGAACCAACATAACCTACAACCCCCCCAATCACATCCCCAGTAGTCACATGAATACTGCACTGATTCAACACAGAAGTAAAAGCAGAGACTCACAGGAGACGTCAGCGCTGATGGGAGTTGTGCTCTTTACTTTTCTTCTTCTGGCACACACCTCCATGATGCCTTCCCTTGTTGTTCCATTCCATTTCTTTCTCTGTCCGGTACAGCATGCAGTGTCTTCTTCTCCCGGTCACTACTCGTCCCTGTAGAATTTACAACAAATACATCTTAGACTCCTCTCTCTTCCAGCACTTTCCTATCATTTCCCCAAACAGTGTATGTTAGACCGTAAAAATTAGAAATTAAAAAATGTCAGATAAGTGGCATGTAAATAGGTAGACCCCCATTAGGCAGGCAGGGCCAGTATGTAGGCAGGCAGGGCCAGTATGTAGGCAGGCAGGGACAGTATGCAGGCAGGCAGGGACAGTATGCAGGCAGGGACAGTATGCAGGCAGGCAGGGACAGTATACAGGCAGGCAGGGACAGTATACAGGCAGGGACAGTATACAGGCAGACAGGGACAGTATACAGGCAGACAGGGCCACTTATAGGCAGACAGGGACAGTATATAGGCAGGCAGGACAGTGTATAGGCAGCCAGGGCAGTGTATAGGTAGGCAGGGCTATTATAGGCAGCCAGGGCAGGGTATTGGCAGCCATGGCAGGGCATCATATAGCCAGGGCAGGGTATAGGTAGCCAGGGCAGGGCATCATATAGCCAGGGCAGGGTATAGGTATCCAGGGCAGGGCATCATATAGCCAGGGCAGGGCATAGGTAGCCAGGGCAGGGCATCATATAGCCAGGGCAGGGCATAGGTAGCCAGGGCAGGGCATCATATAGCCAAGGCAGGGTATAGGTAGCCAGGGCAGGGCATCATATAGCCAAGGCAGGGTGTAGGTAGCCAGGCAGGGTATCAGTAGCCAGGGCAGGGCATCAGTAGCCAGGGCAGGGTATCAGTAGCCAGGCAGGGTATCAGTAGCCAGGGCAGGGCATCAGTAGCCAGGGCAGGGCATCATATAGCCAGACAGTGTATAGGTAGCCAGGCAGGGTATCAGTAGCCAGGGCAGGGCATCATATAGCCAGGCAGGGTATAGGTAGCCAGGCAGGATATCAGTAGCCAGGGCAGGGCATCATATAGCCAGGGCAGTGTATAGGTAGCCAGGGCAGGGTATAGGTAGCCAGGGCAGGGCATCATATAGCCAGGCAGGGTATAGGTAGCCAGGCAGGGTATCAGTAGCCAGGGCAGGGTCAGAATATAGCCAGGGCAGGGTATAGGAAGCAAGGCATGGTATAGGAAGCCAGGGCAGGGTAACTGTAGCCAGGCAGGGGATCAGTAGCCAGGGCAGGGCCTCATATAGCCAGGGCAGGGTATCAGTAGCCAGGGCAGGGCAGTATATAGCCAGGGCAGGGCAGGGGCAGTATATAGCCAGGGCAGGGGCAGTATATAGCCAGGTCAGGGCATTATATAGTCAGGGCAGGGGCAGTATATAGCCAGGGCAGGGCTATTATAGGCAGCCATGGCAGGGGCAGTATATAGCCAGGGCAGGGCTATTATAGGCAGCCAGGGCAGGGGCAGTATATAGCCAGGGCAGGGCTATTATAGGCAGCCAGGGCAGGGGCAGTATATAGCCAGGGCAGGGCTATTATAGGCAGCCAGGCAGGGGCAGTATATAGCCAGGGCAGGGCTATTATAGGCAGCCAGGGCAGGGGCAGTATATAGCCAGGGCAGGGCTATTATAGGCAGCCAGGGCAGGGGCAGTATATAGCCAGGGCAGGGCAGTATATAGCCAGGGTAGGGCTATTATAGGCAGCCAGGGCAGGGGCAGTATATAGCCAGGGCAGGGGCAGTATATAGCCAGGGCAGGGCTATTATAGGCAGCCAGGGCAGGGGCAGTATATAGCCAGGGCAGGGGCAGTATATAGCCAGGGCAGGGCGATTATAGGCAGCCAGGGCAGGGGCAGTATATAGCCAGGGCAGGGCTATTATAGGCAGCCAGGGCAGGGGCAGTATATAGCCAGGGCAGGGGCAGTATATAGCCAGGGCAGGAGCAGTATATAGCCAGGGCAGGGGCAGTATATAGCCAGGGTAGGGCTATTATAGGCAGCCAGGGCAGGGGCAGTATATAGCCAGGGCAGGGGCAGTATATAGCCAGGGCAGGGCAGGGGCAGTATATAGCCAGGGCAAGGGCAGTATATAGCCAGGGCAGGGACAGTATATAGCCTGGGCAGGGGCAGTATATAGCCAGGGCAGGGCTATTATAGGCAGCCAGGGCAGGGGCAGTATATAGCCAGGGCAGGGGCAGTATATAGCCAGGGCAGGGCTATTATAGGCAGCCAGGGCAGGGGCAGTATATAGCCAGGGCAGGGCAGTATAGCGGCAGGGCAGTATGCCAGGGCAGGGGCAGTATATAGCCAGGGCAGGCAGTATAGGCAGCCAGGGCAGGAAGTATATACCCAGGGCAAGGGCGTATATAGCCTGGCAGGGGCATATATAGCCAGGGCAGGGCTAGTTATAGGCAGCAGGGCAGGGCAGTATATGCCAGGGCAGGGGCGGTATATAGCCAGCAGGCTATTATAGGCAGCCAGGGCAAGGAGCAGTATATAGTCAGGGCGGGCAGTATATAGCCAGGGCAGGAGCAGTATATAGCCAGGGCAGGGTATTATAGGCGCCAGGCAGGCATATTAGCCAGGGAAGGAGCGGTATATAGCCAGGGCACGGGCTATATAGGCAGCCAGGCTAGGGGCAGTATATACCCGGCAGGGCAG
This sequence comes from Phyllomedusa bahiana, assembly GCA_025379985.1. NCBI lineage: Eukaryota > Metazoa > Chordata > Amphibia > Anura > Hylidae > Phyllomedusa > Phyllomedusa bahiana. Next base: position 8,164 of record JAODAL010003649.1, read on the forward strand.
TATATAGCCTGGGCAGGGGCAGTATATTAGCCAGAGCGGGCTGTTATAGGCAGCCAGTCGGGGCAGTATATAGCCTGGGCTGGGCTATTATAGGCAGCCAGGGCAGGGGCAGTATATAGTCAGGGCAGGGGCAGTATATAGCCAGGGCAGGGCAGTATATAGCCAGGGCAGGGCTATTATAGGCAGCCAGGGCAGGGGCAGTATATAGCCAGGGCAGGGGCAGTATATAGCCAGGGCAGGGCTATTATAGGCAGCCAGGGCAGGGGCAGTATATAGCCAGGGCAGGGGCAGTATATAGCCAGGGCAGGGCTATTATAGGCAGCCAGGGACAGTAAGTAGTTTAAAAAAAAAATAAAAACGTAATACTCACCCGCTGTCCCCTCCTCTTCACTCTTCACTCTGGAGCCGGTGGCCGCTCACTGCAGAGTGCGGGGCCGCGGAGCAGGCGCGCGATTACGGCATTACATAGCGCGCCAGCCCCCCGGCCGCCTGGGAGCGGAACAGACGGGCTCAGTAGATCCCAGCTGTTCAGCCTCGGTCGCTGCTTGCAACGCGCGGTGCAGGCGGCGGCCGTGATGGCTGCATGGCTGGGTTGGTGACCCGGCTGTGCAGCCGTGTGGCGAGGGGGGGCCTGTCGGCCCCCTGCCACAGGGGCCCGGACCCCAGCGGCCCGCCGAGCAAATGCCCGGTTTGCCCTATGGTCAGTCCGGGCCTGCCTGGTACCTAGGGCAGTGCCCTGCAGGTGATAGCACCAGGGCAGCCGATTAAATTATTATTTTTTTAACTGCCACCTTCCCACCAACATCTTAGGTAAAACAATGGCAGCCAGCGGATTTGAGGCAGGTTTAACGTGTAAAAGGCATGGACCACATACTGCAGGGAGAGAGAGGGAGATGGGCAAAGCGTCTCCATCTCCTCTGCCGTGCAAACTGAATGCTGAATGTTGTAACAGCAGCTTGTCTGTCCTAATGCGTTAACAAGCACAGCAAGAATTATTCTGCAGGTGAAATCATGCAGTCATGGGCAGTCCCAATACTCATATAGAGTGTCAGCCTTAATAGATTTACCCCTATCCTGAAAATTGGGATGGTCGTTTGGAATAGGCTCAATAGCTAAGCCTACTCCATACACAGCGGGTGTGGCTGTTAGTTATAGCCAGCATCTGCTTTTAGAAGTCAAAACTAGAGATAACTCTGTTTCCAGCTGTTTAACTACTTAGATGTCGTGATCAAGGTCACTGTGTCCCACACTGGCTTCCGATTGGCCCGCGATTGCTGAGTGCCAACTGTTTATCATGGCACCCAGGGGCCTAAGGAAGGTCCCGGGCCTGTCATTTTACTACTGCTATTATACCTTGCCAGACCCCAATGGGTGATAGGAGAGCCATAATTGTATTATATTCATTAGCATTGCAGTGTACAAGTGATCATGCCTCTTAGTGGTCCAATACCACAGAGGGACTAAAAATAAATGTTAAAAAAAGTTTTAAAAAATATTGCTTAACAACTCCCCATCTTTATCCTGTTTTACAGATACAAGAAAAACAAGTAAATTTATAACTATAAACCATACATGGTATCGCCTCATCTATAAAAGTCTTATCCATTAAAATATAACAATATCAGAGAGTCCTGTACATGTGAATGTGTGGTCGGTTAACTATTTTGGGAATACAATCCCAATTTACATAAAATATGTGGATTTCCGGCCAAGAAGTGTTGTGTTTTGTGTGGGCTTGCGCATCCTGCCTTATAAAGCAGCTGCTGGCGCTGCAACAAATGGCAAGTCAGGTATGGTGCTGGTTCTAAAGAGAGAGACAGAGGATGAGCTGTGGTTGCAGAGAGAGATGGCTGATTCTGAACCTGTGAGGACTGCTGACTGAGCAATGGACAAAGTGTTGTATCATGATTCCAAACTATTCCAAACATTTCAAGATTTCGAACCAGGTCATCTCAATTAATCATGCATTTATTTGTATGAATCCTGAAAACTCTGAACCATAGGTCAATTTCCCACATCCCACATTCTACTTGTGGCCCAGTCACTACCAGTCAAAAGAGACTGGGCACAAATTAGGATAAAAATCAACAAGCAAATTTGTTCTTTATAAGTAGTTTAGGATCCAAAAATTCTAGGTACAGTTGTCCATTGAATGTTTTTACAAAATTGACAAAATAAATTCTCCTCTTGGGACCAATTAAATCCAAAAAACAGTTTGTTTTTGTCTTTTTGTATCTGAAATAAAAAAGCCGACATTTCAAGGTTATATTAAAGATTACCATTTGCCAATATGTGTGACACATCTGCTGAGCAAATGTTGCATGATTTATGACCTTAAGAATGTCATCTAGTCTGACTTTAATCTTTACATACAGAAATTGGAATTTTGTGAAATATTGGCCTTCCTTTCATTCATGATAAAAGGATGTGGGAAAACCTACTAATCATAGGACAATCAGTAGGTCATCCTGTGGTCCACCATTATCCATGGTCCATGGAGATCTACTACCACACACAGTGGAGACAACTTGAATTAAAATTAAGGAGGTCCTGCAAATTACAAAATGGTTCCAGAGGCTAAATTTAGGATTGGGATTAAATACTACCTCTTCATATTAATTTATAGACTGATGGGAACATTGTGTAAGAACATGCACAAGATATGCTTTTCTAAGTGACAAAAGTTTTTTTTATGTTTCTCACTGTTGAAACAACTCAAACTCTCATTGTTGCTCTTATTCTTTCTCGTCTTGACTACTTTAACTCCCTGCTAATCGTTCTCCCTCTCTGCAAACTCTCCCCTCTCCAATCTGTCCTGAATACAGCAGCCAGGCTCATCTTTCTTTCCAGCCGCTATACTGATGCCTCTACCCTGTGTCAGTCACTGCACTGGTTGCCCATTCAGTACAGGATACAACATAAACTAATCACTCTCACTAATAAAGCTCTCCACAGCGCTGCACCCACTACATATCCTCCCTCATCTCTATCTACCACCCTACCCGGTCTCTCCACTCTGCTGATGATTTTAGACTATATGCCTCAGTCATCCGAACCTCTCATGCCCATCTCCAAGATTTTTCACCTACGGCACCAGTTCTCTGGAACATGCTACCACAGGTGATCAGTCACACTTATAACCCTCATAGTTTTAAGAGGGCCCTGAGAATACATCTTCTCAGTCTGGCCTAACAGAATCCCTAATTGCTAACCCCCCACTCTCTAGCACATTTTATCACTCCCTAAACTTCAGCACTTATCTGTAAATAGATGTACTGTCTGGGTGGCAGGTTAATCCAATTTTTATGTAAACCACTCCATATTTATGTCACATGGCTGAACACTTCTTACCCTTCGTCTCACAAATACACCCTAATAGATTGTAAGCTCTTGCGAGCAGGGCCCTCACACCTTGTGTCTCATCTGTAAGTAGCTTTTCACTGTATAATGTCTGTCTTTTTGTCTGTACCTATACCCTATAAATTGTAAAGTGCTGCGGTCTATGTTGGCGCTATATAAAGGTTATTATTATTATTATTATTATTATTATTATTAATAGATCTTTTCTCAAAAAATAAATTATTCCTTAGTCAAGGTACATGGAAAATGCTTCAGCACTGCCCAGGCATAGGTACATCTGTATAACAGGAGAAGGAAAAGCCAATATGGGAGTGCACCCTCGTGTATTACAGTGGCACACCAATGGTAATAAGAAAATGTTACTGTATCTGCTCACCTGGTGCCATTATGCTGATGAAGGAAGCACAACTCTCCGTTAGGCGATATGCCAGTGTCACCTGGTAAGGAGCTTGCTGCTGGTTCCAATAAAGGGCCGTTCCTAGGGGCGGCCGAGGTGGGCTCACCTGAGAGGGGCGCCGCGGCCGCCTGCCACGACCGTGCAGAGTCAGTCAGCAGCTGCACACACTTAGTGCAGCTGCTGCTACAGGGAGGAGGCAGGATGTATTGTTCCCCTCCTGCCTCCTCCCCTGTATGTATCAGCACTCAGTGAGCACTGTACATACACAACAGCGTTGCAGGGGGCGCACGGTTTTCCTCATACCCCCTGCGATGCTGAGTGCTGGGTGTAAGCGGCATGATGACGTCACGCCGCTTACACTGAACCTCGACCTCGGACCTGGCCGCACTGCAGGGATCCTGGTGAGGTGAGTAAGTTTTTATTATTTTATTATCATTAGCTACAGGTGGTAGGGGGGTATTACATGGCTACAGGGGCAACTATCTGGCTACAGGCGGAACTATGTGGCTACAGGGGGCAACTATGTGGCTGCAGGGGGCAACTTACTGGCTACAGGGGGCAACTATGTGGCTACAGGGGGCAACTACGTGGCTACAGTAACATTTTCTTATTACCATTGGTGTGTCACTGTAATACACGAGGGTGCACTCCCATATTGGCTTTTCCTTCTCCTGTTATACAGATGTACCTATGCCTGGGCAGTGCTGAAGCATTTTCCATGTACCTTGACTATGGAATAATTTCTTGGAGATGGTTTTTGACAATGGTGGTCATTTTGAAGTCGGCCATTTTGGATCCAGCTTTATTTTTTCCAATGGGAAGAGGGTCATGTAACACATCAAACTTATTGAGAATTTCGCAAGAAAAACAATGGTGTGCTTGGTTTTAACTTTATTCTTTCATGAGTTATTTACAAGATACTCTTTGTTTACAGCCATTGACATGTTACAGAGGTTTACAAGTGAGGAGCGGATAGAAGTTGTGTTGATGTCTGGTGAATGCAGTACCCAGGTCATTGCAGCAAATTACAATGCAAGACACCATACAAGACCACCCATCTCCCATGCTACAGTTAGCAAACTGCTTGCCAAATTTCATGAAACAGGTTCAGTGTTGGATTTGCCAAAATGTGGACGAAAGAAAACTGTAACAAATGAAGAAACATTAGTGGCTGTAATAGCTTCATCCAGCAAGAACCCACAGCGTAGCACTTGCCGCATGTCACTGGAGAGTGGCATCAGTTGAACACCCCTTCAGCGGATATTACTACCAAAATGGCCCCCTTACAAAATCCACGCGCAGCATCTCAACGAGGATTTGCCCCCCCCCCCCCCGAATCGCGCACGGGAATTTGAAGAATGGGCAAAACAAAAATTGAAACAGGACCCTCGGTTTACACAGAACATTAGTTCTTTGATGAGGCAATTTTTTTTGGGGAATGGTAAGTTAACAAAAAAACCACGCATGGTTTTGACCTAACCCACATGGAATAGATCCCTCCAAGACTTTTGGGACACAAAAATTTGATGGTATGGTGGGGAAAGAGTAAAAGAAAGTGGACCCATTTTCACCAATGGAAACCTCAAGCCACTGATATCTAAATTGACATGATGAGTTTTGCCCTCTTTATGCATGAAAATGGACTTTCCCCTGGTTTTTCCAGCAAGATGGTGAAAACACCACTTTAAATGGGTGTCAGGTCCGGCTTTCCTACATGAACGTTTCCCGGGAAAGGGGAGGGGTCCTTGGGGGCCAGTTGAATGGCCCCAAGGTCTCCTCTTGCCCCCCTTAGATTTATGTTTGGGGTCTTCTGAAAGAAATTATCATGCGTGAAGATACGGATGTTTACATCTGAAAAAATGAATACTGGAAGCCTTGCTAGATTTCTTCTGGGTGTTGCTATCAGTGTGTTTAAAAGTGGGAGAAGAATTGCATTTACAATCCAACACAATGGGGAGCACTTTGAACACATTTAGAAGGGTCATAAATTGTAAATAACTCATAAAGAATAAAGTTCATTTAAAAACCCAACACACCATTGTTTTTCTTGTGAAATTCTCAAAAAGTTTTGATGTGTTACATGACCCCTCTTCCTATTGGAAAAAATAAAGTTGGACGAAATGTCCGACTTCAAAAAGGCCGCCATGGTAAACCCATCTTGAAAGTTTTCCCCCTCCTATAAACTAATGTGCCCCAAACAGGAAGTTGATATCACCAATTTTTTTCCCTTTTTATTTAGATGTACGTCACGTCAAGGAGGGGGCATGGGCCCTGACTGCCCCCCAGCCTACTGTCCCCTCCTATTTGGGCGTGTCTCAAAATGGCAGACCCCAACTGGGGGAACAGCCTACTCTCTTGCAGGCCGTCGGGGAAAAGCAAGTCGCAGTCGGGGTCGAAAACGGAAAGGGGACCCCCAAACCCCACAAATCGGAAACCAAGAGAATAATTAAGCCAACGCCAAGGGCCAAAACCCAGAGGTAACGGGGGAACAAAATCAGGGGGCGAGAGTGGGCAGGAAAGAACCCGAAGTCAAGGAACAAGGTAAAAAAAGCAAACGGGTAAACAGGAAAAGCGCAAAGGGGAATCTTTCCAGAAAAGATAAAAGCAAACTAGCGGGTTTTAAAATGACTCCCCCGGACACCGCCCCCACAGCTTTTTGGGTGGGGCCCCCGGGCCCTCCTCTATTGGCCTGAGCGCCCACACCTTTGACATTTGAAGCCGAGCTGTAAATCCTATCACTCTTCCCCCTGGGCGTGTCACCCGCTTTTGGGATTAACCCCCTGTAGCATTTGCCCTCCACAGAACAAACGTGGCCATGACGTACTTAAAATGGCCCACCCTGTACATCCTGTAACTATCTACTTATCCAGAAAATGACAACCTATCACTTTGGTGACCCTGAATATACCGGATTATTAAAGTCTTTCTGTACCATATGAACCATAGTTAATAGGACAAGTTACAATATATAGGAACAGTGAATGTGGAGTCTTTTTGAAAAACAAACATAAAAGCAAACCAGAAGAACAGTGCTACTGGAGTTATTTCTGTACAATTTATAGGACTCTGACTGAGCAGCCAAGATATATAAAAGAACTGTCTTAAACTGAATAAAATAGTCGGTAGATGTGCTGAACCTGCCAGCAACAAAAGCAGACAACCTTCAGGTTCCTGAAAATGTCAGAGTTGGACAACGATTCATCTGTTACAAAGTTAAAAATAGTCAGTGGATCATTTTGCAGTGTGAGATTATTTTACTGGGCTTTGTTTCCAAACCTCAAGATTTGGCCTATTTTACCAAGTGGTGCATCTTTTTCTCTATGTAATACCTCATTCTTTATTGGAAATGGAGGTTGATGAACCTGGCAGGATTACAGAATGACTCTGGAGCTAAACAGATATTTGATCTTTTCTCAAATCTATAAAATCGAGGCACTGGAAGAAGACCAGAGCACTTCGTGTGGTGGTAATCTTATGAAATCCAGACATCTTCTTATGGCATTAACACAATAGCTTCAAATCTTGAGAATTGGCAATGATAAGTGGAATGCTGCCATTGCAATGTATCTGTTTTCTCAAGATATGAATTTCAACTGTTTGATAGACTGAAGATTTTAACTCCTTTGATGTAATGAATGAGTGATAAAACAATCTTCCAACAGATCATCTGGCTACTACCTGGTACTGATAAAGCAATTTCTCAGCCAAATCAATGTTTGAAAGTTGAAAGACAGAAGTATCAATACTACAGCTTTGATTCCCAGAGGAAACATAGTTTATTTTCTAAACGCTGTGTCTGACTGATTTTGCCGAGAGCCAAAAAAGGCCACTTTTTCCTCTGAAACACTATTTACACAGGACCCATGAGAAAATGTTCAAGTCAATTAGAATGAGCTTTTTAGTTCACATTTATAATATTTACAGCCTGATTAATCATAATAGAGACCCCAAACTGACTTCTGGGACCCAATCTCAACTGACTTCCTATCAGAGCCGAATATAGGCAAAGCTGAGGTGTATGCAAGGTACATGGTGATTTCCATTGAAGTGTACATAAGTTATGAAGACAGCAGAGCTAACAACTGCCTTGAATTTGAACATACATGCCTAGTACCTTGTATTACAATCTGCAAAGTCACTTCTGATGGCAATATGTCTTTTGATCCTGGGGGTTGATATGTTGCTTCTTCTGTGTCTGCTCATCCTTCCAGCAAGGCAATGGTTAATATCCTGGCTAAGAACTTGCTCAGACCGTGGCTCATGACCTGTGAAACACATAACCCTGGTTCTTAGCCTTGTGCAGAGCTGTAGGTTGCTTCTGTGTTAGTGCTCAAGCTCTCTGTGTTCCAGGTTCCTGTTCCTGAGACCCTAGCTCATTTGTGTACTGTTCTAAATCTGACATCCCGGAGTCCTGTCCTTGCCCCTTGTTTCCCTGGCTGCATCTGGTCAGGCAACTGCCAGTCACACTCCCAAGTATCCACATCTTATTCCCAAAAGCCATTTCAGAGACAGTCTGTATTTCTGTTATTTAATGAAAATGTAGTAGACACAAGAGTCCCCGGATAATCCTTATAAAACAAAATGCTTTATTTCTTCCACTTAAAATGCAGGCAATGTAGTAATACTGCAGTGCTTGGTATCATGCTTACGCGTTTCCCATCTTTCTCAGACCCTTGATGCAGCTTTGATACTGTGATCAATGGTCTGAGAAAGAAATAAAGCATTTCCTTTTTAAGAATTAGCCGGAGACTCCTTGCATCTACTACATTTTCATTAAATTGCACATTTGGAGTTGTGGCCGGCAACTAACAGCTCCATTATCTGCTAAGAAAAGGAACTCAGTGTGGATATAAAGTTATACCCTGTGAGCCACATCAAATTTTGACTAATATTTGGGAGTCATGTTAAATTCTAAAATAAAGGAAAAATATATTAAATGTAGATAAACAAGAAATACTGAATTTTCTAACATTTAGTAATAGAATTTTGACACTTATATAATACTATACACATTGGGATTGGTGAGAGGTTAGGATATGTTTGGAATAAAATAAACTGCCAACCAGAAATGGTCAAAATTTGGGACTCCTAAGGTGAGCCACACAGCATGTGGCCACCAACCACATGTGGCTCCTAAGTCACTGGTTGGGGATCACTGCATTAGATAGCGATCTGGTTGGCTGGATATGTTGGGCATATCCCATTGAATTAAATGAACCACCTATGTTGGTTTTCACCTGTCTCATGCACAGAGATAAAAAGTACAAGGTACTATACCCTACTTCCATAGAAAGTTATGTGCATATGGGAAAGGTGGTCTGTTATCTGAATCCAACAGTCATCGTATTTGTATAGACCACTTTAAGGATTTCCTGGTTTTGTGTCTAAAATGCTTATCAATTAGCTGTTGCCAGTGGTATAGCTTAAAGGGTTTTTTTGGGCCCAAAACCCTTCCAAATGTGCCTTAATAAAATATGTATTTTCCCTTTTTGGCAGGGGGCCCTTTTTGGACCCCCTACTTTGCACCAGGGACCAAAAGTGGGGACTAATAACCTCTATACCCTACTGTGCTCACATCTCCATGCATGACCCATGATCACATTGTAAACAAGATGTATGAGTTCTGTAAGGTTTAACATAGTTGACAACGACTGTGGGACCAATAATAGTGGACATGTTGGTTTACCACTCACGTTTCCCAAAAATAGTCATAACCAAGTGAAGTGAATGGGAAATGGCCCTTAATTAAATTACTAATAACTGCTATAATTTAGGAACATATCTATTGGGATCATTGAATGACAGCTGGCAGAGATGTAATGGACAGTAACTGTCACCGTCTCTCAATGTCCTAATATGATGTGATATACAGTAGCTCTAAATGTTGAAAGTACTGCCTTTTTCAATTTAAAATACTGTTAAAGTAGATACAAATTGCTGTTCAAGTGGGATTTCCCAAATCCAGCCCGTTCGGTGTCCCGTGATTGGCCCCTAGGCGGACAATTAAAAAGTAATTTTCCAAATGTAAAAATTTGACTGGTTCCCGCAAAATTTTAAAAATTTTATGTTATACTAAAAAGGGACTGATGAATGGCCATTACTATTTCCCCCAAAAATTTTTTAAAAAGACAAATGATCACAATTTTCTCCCAAAAAAGTTTAAATAACATTTCCCCTGAAGCTGAAAAAAAAAAATTCCAGTAAATATATGTCCTTCAGTGGTTCTCTTCTCTAAGGGGCCCTTTTTTTCATAAAAAAAACCTTTGGAAAAGGGACTCCCCCAACACAATTCGAAAGTTTTTATACAGGGATTTAATTTTAATCAAGATGGGAGAGCAAGCAGGGGCCCCAGCTGGCCCCAAGTGCTTGATGGACTTTAAAAGCCCCCACGAGGTGGGTTTGTGGGGGTCTATTTAAAGTTTTTCCCCCAAAAAATCTGGGACCCGGGCCCCTTTTGGGTTTAAATTTTGCTCAGTAGGGTTGGGTTCCCCACAGATTTTTTTAAGCCAAAAATTTGTGAACTGTAAATGTTTTTTTAGAGACAAAAAAAAAGTATGTTTCTATTCTAATTTTCAGAAGGTTTCACACTGACAAAATAACATTTTCAAAACTCCTCATTTATTTATAATAGTGTAATATCTCTAAACAATACAGTCACCAAATAATACACCTATATATAAATGGATCAAATATACCATACGTATTAACTTCACACTGTTTCTAAAAAAATAACAAGAACATCTATACGAATTCTACCACTGAATAAAAAAAGACCAAATAATACTACCAGACCATGAACACATGCGAGCACCACATAGGACGACATTTATGAATGTTGGCGCTGACAGGCCAATTCTAAATAGGTTTAAGGCAGTGTTGAATGCACTAGAATGTATGAACCTGTTCTTCTGCAGGTCATACATAGAGGCGCAGTCTAGTGTCAATACAACAAGTCTGGCTCAGGTACCACCTTTACCCTGGTCTGGCTGTTCTAACTGTTCTGCGCCTGGGTTTGCCATCAAAGAATCATAAATGTGTCTAATCCTATGAATATGGTGCGACGCCCCCAGAACACCCCTAATCTTTTGCGCATTAAAAAGGCACTTATTGCACCAAAGTTTGGAGTGCACCTGTTCATACATATTTTTTTGCTCAAAGTACACCAGAAAACTGGCGCAGCCCCGTTCATACATGCCGCCCAATGGGCGACATGTATGAACGGGGCTGCGCCAGATATCTGATATCTGGCGTCCTTTCAGCCAGATATCAGGCACAGCCCCATTTGCTACATGTTTAAATGTCCCGCATGCCATTAACAGGCTCATTACATAGTGCCCACGGCACTTTATAGTGCGCCCAATCTTGAAGGGCGTGCGGGAGGCGGGGCGCACTAGAACCGTAGGGAAGTTATAGATTTATAGCTTCGCTACCTCATTTCTAGGCACATTACAGCTAGAACAGGTATACCACTTTCAAAGTGGTATACCTGAGCCAGAACTGTCGCCCGAGCGCTAGAATGCACCTGATTTATGACCCGCTATAGAGCAGGTTCATAAATCAGGCGCATTCTAGGCCATTATTATGCACATGAAACTTGGCATTAACATGCCAAATTGAATACATGCCACCCATATTGTCTACCATTTATACAGAGGCTCTGCAGACATATAAGTGATTATAGTGTAGTTACTGCGGTTAACTCACCAGTGACGTCTTCTATGATCAGAATGGTCGTCTTCTTTTTGTTTTTTCTTTTCAGCACAGACCGCCATGATGACTTCTCTCAGCCACTACTTGTATCTCAGAATTCACTACACACACATCTTAGAATCCTCACTTTTCCAGCAGCTTCTTACCCATTCATTATGTCTGTACAGACTCCCCATGGTGTGATAGGTGGAGCTAGGGGGTTAAGGGATGATAGGTGAGGATTGTATTTTGAAGGAGGAGGGTACAGACAACAGCTAACAGGCAAAATCTCCTGGGAAGAAAGAGGACCAACCCCCTCTAGATTGTGCTGCAGCTATGGCCCATACCCCCAGAATCATATTATGCGGCCGAAACTCAGCCACAGCCATGACCTTTAGGGGGTGCAGGAAATAGAGTTTAGTACTGTCATCTTTTTTGTAGTGTTTATATGAAATAAGTATATAGGCTCTATAGTAAGTAGGTAGGCATATAGGCCCCTTTGGTCAGTAGGTATATATGTCCCCTCCTTAGCTCAATAAGTGCCCCTAATTACTTAGGTAGCTGTAAATTAGTGCCCCTCCTTAGGTTTTCTGTATATAATTGTCCTCCTTAGGTAGCTGTATATAAGTGCCCCTCCTTAGGTTTTCTGTATATAATTGTCCTCCTTAGGTAGCTGTATATAAGTGCCCCTCCTTAAGTAGCTGTATATAAGTGTCCTCCTTAGGTAGCTGTATATAAGTGCCCCTCCTTACTTAAGTAGTTGTACATAAGTTCCCCTCATTAGGTAACTGTAAATAATTGACGTTCCTTCGTTAGGTAGCTGGTTATAAGTGCCTCTCCTTAGATAGCCGTATATAAGTGCCCCTCAGTTAGCTGTACATAAGTTCCTTCTATAGGTAGCTGTATATAAGTGCCCTCCATAGATAGCTGTATATAAGTCCCCTCCTTATGTGGCTGTATATAAGTCCCCTCCTTAGGTAGCTGTATATAGTGCTCCTCAGGTAGCTGTATATAGTCCCTTCCATTGGTATCTGTATCATAGGTCCCCTCCTTAGGTAGCTGTATATTTGTCCCCTCCTTAAGTAACTGTATATAAGCCCTCTCCACGATTATCTGTATATAGGCCCCTTCCATAAGTAGCTGTATATAGCCCCCCTCCATGATTAGCTGTATATAGGCCCCCTCCATGATTAGCTGTGTATAGTCCCCCTCCATGATTAGCTGTGTATCCGCCCTCTTCATTATTAGCTGTATATAGGCCCCTTCCATGATTAGCTGTGTATAGTCGCCCTCCATGATTAGCTGTGTATCAGCCCTCTTCATGATTAGCTGTGTATAGGCCCCCCTCCATAAGTAGCTGGTTAGCTAGTTAGTTAGGTATAAAAAGCCAATGAAAAAAAATAATAACGATAACAATACTCATCTTTTTTCCCCCGCCGAGCACCTTCCTCTTCTGCCCAAAACTGACAACGTGACATCATCACGCTGCCAGCGCGGGGAAGCTTCTTCTGGCGACTCCTAGGCTGCACAGCCTAAGCATAGTGAATAGGCTATGTGGCCTAGGTGAGGCAGTGGCATGATGAAGTCACTTCATTGCACCACTGTGAAGTTTACTATTGCGAACCACGACAGTAGTGTTCAACTATATGTGTGTCCTGAGGACGCACATATAGTTGAACAGGCTCACCAGTGTTCCAATCCAGGCCAGGTCCAGGGCTCCAGCCGTTTCATCCAGGGGAATAAGCCCAGGATAAAACGCCTAGCAATGCCCTCTTTATTATGTAGGAGGCGGTAAAAACTTCTATGGGCCGCTATATAAAATTATAAACACACAGTGGTCCAGTATGTGCCCATAGAAGTTTATGTTATCAGTAATATGGTCATGTACAGCCTAATTTTTACTTGTTCTAGATCATTCTGACTTGTTCTAGATCATTCTGGACTGCAAGATCACGAGGTGCTGTACCATTAACATGACAGCTAATGGCTTCCATAGGTGCCATGTTTAGCTTTCTATTACTTCCTGGTGACAGAACCACCATTGTTGTACACCTGTAAGGGGACTCAATAAGAATGTGTAAGATTTTTTAAAAATATTAAAAGTCCCACTTTTTTACAAAGAAAAAATAAAAAAAATAAAAAAGTTACACATAATTGGTATCGCCACATCCCCAAAAATCTGATCTATTAAAATATAACATAATTTATCCCATTCTCTGAACACTGTAGAAGAATGCAAATTCCAAAGCGCAAAAAATTATTTTTTTTGTCATTTCATGTCCCCTAAAAATTGGAATAAAAGTGCTAAAAAAGTCAAATCCACACCAAAATGGTAGCAATAAAAAGTACACTTCAGCCCACAAAAAAAGCATTACACTCAGGTCCATAGGTGGAAGAACAAAAACCGTATCGGTCGCAGAAAATGGTGCTGCAATGCAAATTTAAGAAATAGAAAAGGTTTGCATTTTTTTACAGTACTAAAACCTAAAAAATACCCTGCATAGTTAGTATTTTTAGAATCTTATCAACCAGAAGAATACAGAGAACACATCATTTAGACCGAAGAGTGAACGCCATAAAAACAAAACTCCCGCAAACATTGTGCAAGTACAATTTCTTTCTTATTTCACCATATTTATGTTTTTTGGGTTTCCTAGTGTATTTTATAGTAGGTCAATGACACCATTAAAAAGTAAATCTTGTCCTTCAAAATAAAAGCCATTATAGGTCTATGTAGATGGAGAAAAAAAAGTTATAGCTCTTTGAAGGTGGTGAGGAAGAAAACAGTCATATTATTATGATCATGAGGCAGGAAGGGGTTAAAGCAGACTTTTTTCTCATTTTACTAGTGTATGGGTTTCTCCGTATATGTTACTCATTCTATTCAGCCCTTACTTAGCCCTTAGTAATTGTATAGCAGTATCATTTAGATGTATATCGTATATATTGGACAATGTACCCACAGAGCACCAGTTAACATAATGCTGGTCCCTATTGTGATGTATCATTCCATAACTATTAATTCTGTGAAACCTCATTCTGTCCTGGAGGACTACCGTATTGGTTGTCATCCAGATAGAAACACCTGTAACTCAAAGGCTTACAAGTATGTGAAAAAAAGAAAATGCAAGAAAAAAAATCCCTTCGTTTATATAATTAACTGTTCAATTTTCTATAACACAACCATATTGTGTCTTAACAGTCAAGTGCAGAGATGAAAGAGAAAGAAAAATCATATATCTCACACTATTGGCATAAATTCATAAGCCAGACTGGAACAGAGAAAGCCGGTGGATCAGACGAAGATCCTCAGACATGCTACGCACTGCAAAATACATGAGCTGCTACAACAAAACTACACCCAATTAAGGGCTTGTAATGCCAGCAACTTAATGGGGTAAAGAACTGCCTCGCATATTTTGCTGTTCTAAAAATGTAACAACATTGTAAAGGGTTATAAACCACCTCCTAAATCTGCTCTCAATTTCATTCTATCTGTATGCTCCATTGAGAGGCCTGTTTACTTTCTGCTATGAACAGGAAAGTCTTTTATTGATACCCTAGGCTGCGGGTTGAAAGAGGGTGCATGTTTGGACATACTTTGCCCTCTTGTTGATGGTGTAGATATGTAAAGGAGGATAACTGTATATGACTGTATGGTGATGTACATAATAACAAAATCACAGAAAAACAAATTACCTAAATCCTAATATATACCTTTTATTAATAAATTGTTAAAACTTACTTATTAACTATACACCCACAGACAGTGTTAACTATAAACAAGTGTTGAGGGGGACCAACAAAAGGGCATATATTCCTATACTCTCCACTATTGTCTACTCAGATAGGAGGAGTTTTCACCCCAAAAAGAGCGGCCCGCCTCTCGGTGGCTCACCCTATTATGTTATTATGTTTTTGTTATTTTGTTCATGACCTTTGGTATATTATAATTAGCTGTGATATGTTGATGTACAAAAAATGGTAAAAGTTAAGGGGGATGGTGTGTGTGTCTATGTGTTGGGTTTTGGTTAGTTTGAGCTACTTGTCCCGCGTACCGTGTCCCTCCTGCGGCGACCCCCCCGGGGGGACGGTTGGCGCACGGACTGTGTGTGGCCGTGTTGCCCCCGCCCCATCCATTTCCTGACTCGCCCCTGTGTCTCTCTCTTCCCTGTCAGCCGGAATGTGTGGCACCCCCTAGCGCGCCCCGTTCTTGTACTTTAAAAAGGGCCAGTGCCCGGTAATTGGTTAAAATTGCCGGGCGCTGGCCTAATATTTTTGGGTCCACGTATTCCCCGATGGATTCTGTTCCCTCCGTGCCTAGAAAAAGCGTTTGGTTTTTTCTGTCTTGCCGTTTTTTTTCTGACCTTGCCAAAGTTTACGACTCCGAACCTTTGCGCCTGCCTGACTTGCCCCTGTCCCGCTAGCCAAACCCCTCACGATTCTGTACCCGCTCCCCTTGGCTGCCCCCGCAAGAAGTCTGCGGGGTTAGGACCGGGGTTTGACTCCCGCCGCCAAGTCCACCCCGCTTTGGGCGGGCTCTGGTGAAAAGGGGCCTACTTAGATTCCGCTCCTGGCGTGGCTTACACCTCGTTGCGGTGGTCCAGCGGATTCCTCCCAAGTGTTGAGTAAGTCCAGTCATAAACCCCCGCAAAGGTCCCTTCCTAGCTCGTGGATCTTACGAGATTTTTGCCCAACGTGCAACAAATGCAACAGGCACAGCAATTGGGCCCGCTTGTTTTTGATGCGTAGCCCCTGGCCAGCAACGCAACCGTCTCGTCTGTACTTCGTCTCCCCTGTGTTCCTTTGGGGCCGGGGGGGCCCCAAGTTCGGTTCCTTTTTACCCTCTGTTTTCCCGGGGACCCCAAGCTCTCCCGGGGGTTTTATTCCCAGTGTCTTTTGAATGGAATAAAATGCGGTCAGTTTCCCTCGGAAAGGTCAAAGGTGGTTTTCGTGGTGAGTTGTGCCCGGGGAAAGGCTTGGCTTGGGTGACCCCCCTCTGGGACAGGATGCCCCTGTGCCGGGGAAAACTACAGCCTTCCTCCTAAATTCCGCACCTCTTGAGGGCCGCCAGTGTCCTCTGCAAGACCGCACTTTTGGGCCCCTTCGTCAAGGTAAACCTCCGTGGGGGGCTTGCGGTCCAATTTTCGTACCCTGGTTGGAGCTGATTGGAATGATGCCGCCCTCTGCCCACTTTCAAAAGGGTCTGCCCAGAGGGTAAAAGACGTTTTTGGCGCAAGAGACCTCCGTCCCCCCCTGAGGAAAATTATTCCCCTGGCCACTCGATCGTTAAGGTTCGCTGAAAGGCAGGAAGGCTGCAAAGGAGAGATCGCACACCCGCGGCTGTTCCGCCTGGCTCCCGGTATTCGTGACATTGATGTGGTCTTAAATTCCGAGTCCTCCCTTCCGGGATCTGGGTCAGGGGGAACTTATCCATGCCTCCTTGGTAACCCGATATGCGTCCCAGTAGTCCATTTGGAAAAGCCTCTGCTTTTTTTTGGGTCGCGGGGGCTTATATGACCCCACCAGTAATAACCCACCTGCCCCTCCGTGGGGGGGCTCTACAATAAGGAGAAGATCTGTTCCCCAAATTCTGTCCATTTCCCTCGCGTCCTTTTGAGGTTCCCTGGCTGCAACGTCACGCCCCTACGCTCGAGGGAAAATTAGGGAGGTCCTGCGTTGGGGGACCAGAATGCCAAAAACCCTTGTTTGGAGGTACCCGCCCGGTACCTACCACTTCTCCACAGACACCCCCCAACCCTTTTGCCAGGCCTGCCTGTAGAGTCCCAGCTTTGGGGAGTATTTTGAGAAGGGGTGATACGCTGCCCCAATGGGCCCTTAGTTGCCCAATTTGGGACCTCCCCCTGGAACCAGTCCCCCCGGGGAAGGGTCTTCGTGTCCGTTCGGGAGTTAGGCCAGTGGGCTTTTCACAAAGAATTGCAGAAAGAGTTCTTTCGCAAATTCTTCCCCAGCCGGAGCGGGTTTTTCTTCGTGAGAAAAAGATGGACCCCTCCCCCGGTATTGACTAGGGGGGACTAAAAAGATCACGGAAAAAACCGTCCCCTTTCCCCCTGATCTGGAGCTTTTTGACCGCTCAAGGGGGCTAAGGTGTTCTCCAATTTGGCCCTCCGACCCTATAACCTAATCAGAATTGGGAGGGGACGGTGGAAGACAGCTTTTAATACCCGAGATGGACATTTTGATATTCTGTGCCCTTTGGGCCGTAACGCTCGCTGTGTTCCAAGAATTTGTCAATGATGCTTCGGGTTTTTTGTACATGCGTATAGTGTATCTAGATGCACCTGATTTTCTCCCTGATCTTCGACTATCGGACACAAGGCGCCAGGTTCTGCGACGTTGCGAGCAACCCCGATGACGCCAAGCTGGGGAAATGTTTTTCCCCCAGCCCACCCGCCTTTTCCTTGGGTACTAGTCTCGGAAAGGGGCCCCTGAAGAGGGAAACCCAAAAAAACTCTCTGCGGTATACAATGGCCCCGTCCTGTCGGCCTTCGGGCGATACAGCGTTCCCGGGCTTCGCAAACTATTGGTCAATTTTTCTCCACTTCTTCCCTTTGGTGGTCCATCGTGGCCCTCACCCGGGGAATGCGAACCAGATGTTTGGCCCCCGGAGGCGAGAAAGGCGTTTTTTTATTAAAGACTGCCTTCATCAGCCCTGTTTGATAGGCTGATTTCCCCGGGGTGTTCTCCCTTTAAGTTAATGGGGTTTCCGGGGGGGGGGAAGGGGTGGTCCCCACTAGAAGAGCCAAAAATGCAAGTTTAATGTGGATTTTTTTCTCCAAAACCCCTTTTTACCGGCGGAGCGGAACTATGGCTTGGGGTAGGAGTTTGGTATCAAATTTTGCCCGGGGGAAAGGCGACATTTGGGAGGGGGCGTCACCCAATTTTATATCTTAAGGACCACAAAAAATCTATGTCCCTTCAAAACGGCCCAGCTTAAAACCCCCCGCCAGCCCCGGGGGTTTCTTTTTCTACTTTTGATTTTGCATTCTTTCCCCGGCTGCGGAAAAAAAATCAAAGGGTGTGCCCTTCCCGTGCTCAGAGTGGTTGGTGAAGAAACCGTGTCACAGCAATTATTTTCCCGACGGGTTGGTTCACGTGGCCCCCCCAGAGCTCAAAGTTCCTTGGGGGAAAGCTTAGTGCCGGGCACTCAAAAAAAGATTCTGGGGGGGGCTTTGCTCCCTTTGGTGGATCCCGAGTACGGAGTCCACGCTTGATTCACGGCCCCTTGGTGGCTGACTCTAGCACAAAATGTCAAGGACTTCACTTCTCCCGTGTCACGTGTGTTTGGGAAACAAAAGGGATCATCACAGGCCCCCCCGGTCTCTTACATCCCCCTGCCGTGCCCGAAATTTTGGAGCCCTAGCCTGGATTTCATCCGGATCTCCTGTCTCTTCTGGGAATTTTGTCTTGGGTGGTTCGGACGGGTTCTCAAAAATGTCCCCACTTTATACCTCTTCCCGGTCGCCCTCTGCTCCACAATTGGCGGTCATTTTTTCCGGATATTTTCGGCTAAATGGATTACCCCTTAAACTCGTCTCCGATCGAGGTTCAAATTTTTATCCCGATTTTGGGTGCACTGTTTTCTCCCCTTTTGAAGTCAAATTGGACTTTTCATCGGCATTCACCCTCAGTCCAATGGGCAGGTGGAGAGGGTGAAAAGATTTGGGAGAATCCCCCCTTTATTTTGTATCCCGGGCTTTTGGAAAAATGGGGCGAGCTGCTTCCCTGGGCCGGTTCTTTATTAAAACCTCGTGACTGGAAGCAGTGTGTCTCTCCTTTTTTTTTGGTCTATGTCCCCCGGCCCGCCCCCCCCCCCCTCTTTTCCCCCGCCCATGGATTTTGGAAGTGCCCGCGTCAATGACCAAGTCCGGATATCAAGGCCCTCGGAAGAGCTCGAACCCCCCCTTTTTCCTTAACCCGGGAAGACTTTCCCCGACGTTCCTCCCGGGGACAAAATTTTGGCTTTCCTCGCGGTCGTGCGCCCGAGGTTCCGTTTTAAATTGGGTCCTCGTTCTGGTCCCTCAAGGTTTCTTCGGCGCTGAACCCGTGATAAAGCTCTCCCGAGAGAAAAACTGGCCAGTCTCCTTCCTTAAACCTGGGTTAAAACCAGTTCTCTCAGAGGAATGCTCACCTTCCACAGAGCCCATCCGAATTTTTGAAGTAAAGGGTCCTGGATGAAGATGGTCAGAGGGGGCCTTCTTCTATGGGTTGGAAGGGCTTGGACCCGGGAGGGATCCTGGGAGCCAGAAACTAAAATCCTGAATCATGTTTTATCCGCAGGGTTTTTGCAGCCTAAAAAGGGGGAGGTTAAGGGGGGGTATGAACGGGCGTGCCGCATCCCGGTCCGGGTTGGGGGGTACCCCTGTCCTCCCCTGCGGGCACCCGGTGGGGAAGGGTGGGCCAGATCCGGTGCTGGCCCTGTGCACCCGCCCACATCACTGACTCGCTCCCGTGTCTCTTTCTTTCCCTGTCGGCCAGAAAGCGCGGGCGGCCCTTAGCGGCGCCCCGGGTTTTTGTAAATTTAAAAGGGCCAGTGTCCGTTTTTGGGTAATTGCGGGGTTGGTGAAAACCCGGGGCCCCACTTAGATCCGCTTCCCGCCCTGGCTTACCCATCCTTGCGGTGGTCCAGCGGATCCTACAAAGTCCCTTACATTTTGGAGGGTTAGGAAGAGGTTAACTGGCCCTGCAGTTCAGGGAGAGAAAGTGCTTAATCATTGGGTTGCTTTGGAGGGGTTATCTGAATGGGGAGACAGTGGTGCTGGGCAAGCAGCCAATCAGAGATCTGCCAGGGAACTAGCCATAATTACACAGTTAAATAGTACAGTCAGTCTGTCAGCCCTGCACTATGCTCTGTGTTTTGTTCTGAGTTGTGTATATAGTTAGAAGTTTCATGCAACAAAGGAAAAGGAGAACCCTATCTATTAGCTGGCAATAAGTAGGACAGGTTGGGGCAGAGGACATCAACCCCACTCACAGACATACCACATAGCTGTAAAAGGAGGAACACAAAAAACTTCAAAAGGGTAAGGGCACTATAAAAGGGAAAAACAACAAACAGTGAAAGATAGAGAGAAAGGCGTAGTGGGCCAGACAACAGATTAACAGGTGGGCAGTTTGGGGGCCTGCTGAAGGAGCAAGGGACCCTTAGAGAGGACGAAAAGTCACTTCCGAGTCAATAGTATCCTGCATTGGCTAAGATGGGGTGAGAGCCGGGTCCCCAGAACCTTTGACAGCTGGACCGGGTCAGATAAGGAGGTTGTCGGGGATAGCACTCATTAGGTTTTGTGCCTGGAGTATACTGATAATGTGATGTGACTTCCAAAGAATTTGTATTGATAGAGTGTGTTGTGAGTAAAACCTTTTTTTGGAGCTGTTTTTGTCGTCTTATTTCCAACACTGGAGCCCACTGACCCACCCCATCATACTACATACCCATATCCCCCTCACCCCGAAACCCTGCACTCCCCTTCTTTACAGTTATATGTATCGTATTAAGTCATGTTAAATTGTATATTGTAGGTTTATACAGTATACAGTAGGTCTTATTGTATTGTGTCACATGGACCCTTGGTTGGTGATAGCAAGAAATGTTCTCCCACTTGAAACTTCTAAATGGGAAGTGAAAAAGCAGGAGCTCTGTGTTTCCCGTGATTCACTGCGGGGAAGCCCCATGGGCTTGATGTAGACTGTGGCATTACTGAATGGTTAGAGAAAACTTTTGTGTCTTTGTTTTGGTACCATTCTAAAACCAGTAGTATGTAGTGTGTGAAGTGCATAGGGAAGTGGGAATAACCTGGCATTAAAGGAGTTTTGACATTAAAAAGATAGTTATCACTAGAGATGGGCGAATTTCTCAAAAATTCGGTTCGCTCACTTCGCCAAATTTCCCGACAAAAATAAATTCGGTCCGAAATTTCTTGGGGACGAAAAGGGGTTTAAAAAAAAGCTATTTCCCGGGTGACAGGGCTGCAGGGTGCTGTAAACGTTGTGCCATCTTTAAATTTTTTTTGGAGAGGGACTTGGTTTTGGGTTATCAATGTTGTGTTTTAGTATGACACGCACATGGACTGCCGCTGCTTTTAAAATCGCTTCACTAAAAAAATTTCCCGGGCATTTAAAAGGGAAAAAATGCCCAAAAAAACTAAAGGGGGAATGTAGCCTGAAAAAGCATGGCAACGACAGCGGGGAAAAAAAAAGTGAGAGCTCAGGGGGCAAATCAGTGACAGAGTGTGGGGTGACGGGCGGGCCACCGCATGAGGTCAGGGGTGGCCAAAGACATTTGGAGGGGGCAAAAACGGGTAGGCCCAGAGGGGGTAAATGACACAGTGTGGAGTTATGGCATAACAGCAATGAGGTAGACAGTGGCACAATGCACGTGTGGAGGGGGAAAAAAAACAGGGTAGGCCACAGAGTGCACAATGACAGGAGTAGAGGGCAGGGCAGCAGCCACAGCAGCGCATGAGGCGGGCATGGCCAATGACTTCTGGAGGTGGCAAAACAGGAGTAGGCCACAGAGTGGCAAAATGACAGGGTTTGGGGGTGACGGGGCACAGCATGAGGTCAGACAGTGGCAAATGAATTTGGAGGGGGAAAAAACTGGTAGGCCACAGAGTGGCACAAGATATAGAGTGGAGGTGAGAGGGAAAGCAGAAAAGGGTCAGGCAGTGGCACAATGACATTTGGAGGGGGCAAAAACGGGAGTGGCACAGAGTGGCACAAGACAGAGATAGAGGTGACGGCGGCAGAAGCATGAGGTCAGACATGGCACAATGACATTCTGGAGGGGGAAAAAAACAGTGTAGCCACAGATGGACAATGACAGGAGTGGAGGTGAGGGGGAGCAGCATAGTCCAGACGTGGCCAATACTTTTTTGGGGCAAAACAGAGTAGGCCACAGAGGGGGCAAAAAGACAGTGGGTGGGGGGTGACGGTGGCGCAGCTTGAGGTCAGCGGGGCAATGACTTTAGGGGGGCAAAAATGGAGTGGGCCACGGGTGGCAAATGACAGGGTGGAGGTGACGGCGGCGGAAAAACACAAGGTCAAGAGTTGCCAAAATGACACAGTGTGTAGGTGAGCAGCGCAAAAAAAGCAGCACAGCATGAGGTCGAGAGTGGCACAATGAATAGTATGGGGTCACAACGCAGCAAATGGGTCAGGAGGGGCAAAAATGACATTCTGGAGGGGGCAAAAACTGGGTACCCAAGAGGGGCCCAAATAAAGAGAGTGGAGGTGACGGTAGAGGAGCAACGCATGATTCAGGAGGGGACAATGACACAGTGTGTGGTGAACACAGCAACAACGCAGCAGCACATGGGGCAGAGGGGGGCACAATGACAGAGTGTGGAGGTGGGTGGCAATCCCCAGTCCTGGAAAAGATGGTGGTAGGCAGGGAGAAACTGGACAGTGTGGGCTCGGGCGGGGGGCAGATAGAATTTGGCTGAGGCAGGTAGTTTGAACCCGACTATTTCTCACAGTTTGGGTGAGGCGTCATGGCTGATGTAGTCTGAGCCAAAGGCATTGGTGTGGGGAAATCCTGGCCCCGTCCAGCCTGATTCATTTAAAAGAGGCCGTCGTTCCCTTTTCCCATGGAAAAGCGGGTTCTCCGGGGGTAACGATGGCCCCCGCCGCACTGAACCCCGCCTGAGCCCAAAATGGGGGGAGGAACTTCTCCCCCAACTCGGAAGTTGCGCACACATCCATTGGTAGTCCACAGATCTTCTAAGTGGGGTGGCGAGTGCGCCCAAGTAGGCCACAACCTTTTGGGTTGGGACTGCCCAGGTCCTGCTGCTGTCCTGCTGGGACTACCCTCCTCACTAGGGGGGTGAAGGAAGCTGCTCATGGGTGCTCCAGATTGGGTTGCTGTGATGGAGCTGGTATGCTCCTACCCCCCCCCCTTCCCCCAGCCCCGCGGCAGTAGTACGTGAGCGCTGGGGAAACCCCGCCGGTAGCCCTGTCAGAGGAGGCGATCCCCGACATAGGCAGCGGCCAACTGATACGGGGATTTCCCTATAGTATTAGAGTTTGTCCTCCCTCTCAATAGCTGGGAAAAAGGCTCCCTTTTTGGGCCCGGGTAGCGAGGGTCCAATAGGGTGGAAACCCAAAAGTCATCCCTTGGGTTGTGCTATTCGGCTGTCACTAGCCAGGCAAATCGCTGCTGGGGGCCATCTGCAAAAGTGACTCCGAGGGGCTCCCCCCCTCCATCTCCACTGTATACTGCCCGGTGCTTGGGGTCTCTGCCTGCTTCCTCATCCCCATCTACCTCCTCCAGCTGCTCCTGCTCCCCTTCTTGTCCCTGGGTAGAAAACCCACTCATTTCACAGAAAATGCTTCTGCTCCATGTCCCTCCTCCTCCCCCATTTCAGTCCCCAACCGGACTCATTGGCCCGAGATGTAGTCCCCGTCTCCACCCCCTGCCCAGACAGATTTTTGCATCTGTTCCAGGAATAAAGCATGGAATGACGTTTTACCCCGTATTTCTGGAAACTGACAAATAGTGGCCTCCTCGAAGGGCCCTCAATAAAGGGAAAAGTGTCATGCATGGCTGCCACGGTGACATCAAAGTTACCGGGAGTACTCCTGTCCCCCTAGATCTAAAAAATCGTTAAGGGCCTTTCTTGTTCTACAGCGGCCCAAAACATGTGCAGGCGGGAAAATTTCCAATGGGTGGAAACATCGCAGATCAGAGTGTGTTGGGAAGGCCGTTCTGCCGCTGCAACCGGGGAGGGTGTTCGGCTTTTGGAAAATGGATGAAGTGCATGCACAGTTTCCTGGCCCATTTTCAGAATTTTTTTTTAAGATCGGGGGAAGACTTCGGGAAAACCTTTTTCAAAAAACAATTGAACAATGGCCATACAGGGGCAGGCCATCCCCCCTCGGTGTTGCGGGGACACCATTTTTCCCCCCTTGTCCGTCACCATGGTTCGATTTGCAGTTGGGGGAGAAACCACACATCGATTTTTGCTGCATGACGGGGAGCGTTCCCCCATTGTGACTTCGTTCGCGAGGCAAAACCCGGTGTAAACTGCGTGAAACGCTGTGCCCCACACATGTGGTATGATGGGCAGTATTTGTGGGGCTGAGTGGGGTGGGGGTGGGGGGAGGAGGGGCGGCATTGGGCAGGGCCGCGTTTGACAACGTGGGGGAGAAAGCGGGGGTTTCCCGTCCAAATTGTTGGGTGCCCGGGGAGGAAACCCCATTCCCCAGTGGGCCGTGAAAGGGAAAATATGGCCCTGACCCTAGTTACAGCCCAGACGTCCGCGTGCCGTGCACCTTGGAACAAACGATAACTCAAGGACGGCCCACCCTTTGTTTTCCTATTTATGAAGTGCTGTATGCCTTTTTGGAAAAAAATTACGGCTTGGAACTCTCCATTCGGGTTGGGACAAGCCATTATTCTTGAGGGGCAAATCCCCTTTGGGAAAGGGAAAGGGGCTGCGTACCAACAAATTTGGAAGGAGAAAGGGCACTTCGACCTTAGGTGGTTGGACGCATATTGTTGTCTCTTTGCAATCGCCTCGCTGAACGATGTGGCGCCATGAGTGCGGGAGCAGGGCATCTGGACCGGGGATGATGTCAAAGAGAAACAGCCCTTTGCAGAGGTGGGGAGCCTTGACGGGTGCAAAGGCATGCGTGCCCCTGGGCCCTCAGCGCTGGGGGGCAGGATGGGACCACCCCCATCTGAGCCACGTTTTCCAGGCCCCGGTGGGGGGACGCTGATGGTTGAGCAGGGGCCCTGGTGCCCAAAGTTGCTCCCTGGGCCCCGCTTCACTTTTTTGCCACAAAATTCATATCCCATATTGGCCCTCCCGGGTCTTAGCAAAGAACTGCCACACCGGATAGCTATTTTCCGCCCCGCTCCGCACTGAGTGACTACTGCCGCCCCTGCCCCGCTGGCCCTGTTTCCTAGCGCAAGCTGACGCCCCCTTCTCCGACGATGATGAAGCCCTTTGCTTCCCCCGGTCCAAGTGCGGTCGGTCACATCTTAATTTGTGTTTTTATCGTCAATCTTTTTCATCACCGGTCTTGGTAATGCAGAGGCTGACCCCCCAAACAGACCTCCATGCCACTCTCCACTCTTTAAATTGGCCGCCCACTGCAAGAAGCAGAGGATATTGGCCCCATTTTTCGCTGCCAAGTAGTGCGACTGCCCTCCTCAAATTGTTCATCCTCCTATATGTAGCATGAGCCCAGCCCATAGTAGATTTCTGGCTGAGGGGAACCGGGGGGGCAGAGGCGGGGTTTGAGGCAGGGGGGGGCGCTGACCCCCCCCAGGCCATGCCAACTAAGGGTTGTGTCTGACGTTTCCCACCGACTCTTGGGTGGGGTTTTCAGAGTCATTGGGGGGAAGTGGATGAATTAGTCAAACCCAAACAAGAACCCTTGGGGTTTCTAGTCAGCCACGGCCGCAGATGACAGCGGTAGTTTGGGGCCCCACCGAGTGCCCCCGCTGCAACGTCCCTTTCTGTGCGCGTTTTGGGTGCTCCGGGAAAGTTTGTCCATGCCACTCGAGGGGAAGAGCCTGCCCCCCTCTGTCTGAATACTGTTTTTTCTAAAAAATACAGACACTGTTTTTGTGATTTGTTAAAGATAAATACCACCCCGTATTGCCCCCCCAAAAGAACCAGAAAAAGCTTGGGTAAACCCCTTTGGGTATAAATTGCGCTCCACAAATGGCAGGAAAAATTTACTTGTATGTCCGTTTTAAAAAAACTCGGGGTATTTTATGAAAGTAAAAGCACAAACAAAAAAAGGGTTAAATTTAACTTGGATATGAATTTTTTTGCTACAGAATTTTTTTCTGTGGCGGTAAAAAGAAAGTTTCTTTTTACGAGCACAACTGCAGAAAATACTTAGTTAACCCTTGGATGTAAATTTTCGCAAAAGAAATTTAGCCCACAAACTACCAGCTTTGTGGCGTGTTACAAAGGTTTGGGTTTTTTCGCTACACAACAAAAGAAAAAAATTGTAATTAACCTTCGCTTGTGAATTAGTACAGGAAAAATGTATTTTTTGGCGGGGAAAGACGGTTTTTTTTAGTCCCCCGCGCAAAACAACGCTTTAATTTAAACCCCCGGATGAAATTTCGCAAACAATTTGGGAACCAAAACTATCTTTGTAGGTGTTACAATGGGGTTTTTTCGCTACACAGAAGAGAAAAAATTGTTTTAAACCTTTGCTTGGAATTATGCTACAGGAAAAAATGTATTTTTTGGCGGTGAAAAAGGTTTATTTTAGTCACCCAGCGCAAAACAATGTTAAATAAACCCCCCGGAGTAAATTGCGCCAAAAAATTGACAAACCCCAAAACTACTAGCTTTGTAGCGTGTTACAATGGGGTGTTTTTTTTCGCTACACAACAAAGAAAAAAAAAAAATTTTAATTAAACCTTTCCCTTTTGAATTTTGCTACAGGAAAAAAATGTTTTTTTTGGCGGTGAAAAAGACGGTTTCTTTTTTGTCCCCACGCCAAGAAACGCTTAATTAACCATGGGTGAAAGGGGCAAAAGAATTGAGCAGCCAAAAATGAAGTGGTATTTGTATTGTAAAAACGCTGTTTCTTTAAATGAATACAGCAGGAACAGGCTTAGATCCCCCTTAGATTTTCAATGTGCTGTGAGCAGATAGGATTTAAATGTATATGCAGCTGCAGTCGACGAAACACTGGATTTTCAGATCCAATACCCAAAAAGATCAGAAATAGAACGTTAAGAGAAGCAGTCTCTGAGACAAGCTGAGACACCCCACAAAAATCGTTGTATAAAAATCAGTTCTTCAGTAACAATCAGCTGCGGCAGCACCTTCCCTGATCAGTACAGAGAGAGCGGTATGAGCTCCCGGCATCGCGCCCGGACTTATATAGTGCGGTGACGTCACAGAATCCCGCCGGTCTCTGATTGGCTTCATCTCTGCACATGTCATGTAGGCTACTCCTTTCTTCCTTCCAGAGTTCTTTGCCCCATGTAACGCCATGTGCTCGCAGCCATTTTATCAATCAAAAGCACACTTCGTTCACCCGAAGTACCCCAAACTTCGACTTCGTTCAGAACCAAAGTTTTCCTGAAATTCTAAACGAATTCCACTTCCTTAGAATCCATTTGCCCATCTCTATTTATCACCCATCCACATGCATCCACAGGATAGGTAATAAGTGTCTAATTGTTTGAGGTACCACTATCACTTAAATACAGGCCCCACATTTTCATAGTGCGGAAGGGTTTGATGGAGGAGCAATGGAACATGCAGACTGCTTCTCTGCTCAATGTCTATGGAACTGATAAAAAAAAATCTGATCGCTGTACTCAGCATAGATTTTGCATGGCACAACAGTGCACATGTCTGACTGCTGCTTCATTCAAACCCCTCTCAGTTTGGGAGGTTCGGGGGCCCTAGGTTTAGTAATAAATGGGAGTTCCAATGGTGGGTCCCTCAACAATAACCCTCTTGCTGGGTTGTCACTTTTAGAGGTAGGGCAATTGATTCATAATACATAGTGGTATACCTACCATAGAGGAAGAACATGCATTTGTGATGGGGTCAGTGCCTCTCACTGAACTGTTTCTTCTGTTCCCAACACTCTCTCAACATTCGCATTCACTGCATAGAGCTTTACAGCTTGAGTTCAATAGTACTTGAATAAATTCATAAGTAACTAGCTCTACCTAGTGGTGACTGCAGGACGTCAGCATTTTATCATTTAATTAAATGCTGTTTGTTAAGGAAAAAAAGGGGATTTGGAGCTTTTTGTTAAGCCGAACTCAAACTATAACTTACACTGCAATGTGGTTAGTCAGCTTAAAAACGTCTCCCTTTCAGGAAAATCCTCCCACTATGCAGTATCTCTATTTTCAACGCGCACACATCTCCATGATCAATGCATGGGGGAATTAGAGAGCTCACTGTTTAGCTTTATGCAAGGTGCTGAAGCTAGCAGAAAGTCAGTGTGTTGGCCAACACATATTGGCCAACACATATGGCCTACGACTATGGGCCAACACATATTGGGCCTGAAACGCCTTAGTGTATTTGCTTTGGAAGTTCTTTTTAATCATCTCCAAATAAACGTGGATTTAATTCATCTTCAAGTTCAGCTGGACTATTTTCCTCTTTTTGTATTGGAAAAAGAGCAAGTCTGTTAAAGGAGGGTGTAAGGATTAGAGTATGTAACAGAAGGGACAATTAGGGGATAGCCTGTGTAAAACAGATATGAAACCATGGAAGCAGTATGTGTGAGAGAGAGGGACATGTGCAACAGAGAGGGGCATGAGGAGCAGTCTATATGAGATAAATTGAAAATCATGGGAGCAATCTGTGAGGGGGGGATTGGTGAGCAGTGTGTCAAAGAGCAGAATGTGTAACAAACTGGATATGGGGAGCACTCTGTGTTACACAAAGGGCTTAGAGAGAGTTAAAGGCATAAGGAAAAATCTGTGTGGGAGAGGGGACACATGGGAAAAGTCTGGGTGATAAATGCGGTAATAGATAGTGGGTGCGGGAGGGGGGGGGGGGGTCTGTCCATTCTAGTCTCTACCTATCTGCTACAGGGACAATCCTGAAACCTGGAGGAAAGAGTAATATTCTAGGGATACTAGGTATATAAGAGTGATTCTTTTAGGGATTAGGGTATAGGAGGTGCAGGGATAGTTGCCACTACTGGGCCTTGCAGCCTGAGGAGGTCCAAAGGCTCATCTGCCGTATAAAAAGTCACCAATGCTATAAATAGCTCTTGGTAGAATAGGGGCCCTTATAAAAATCTTGCATTGAGACCAAAAAGATTTTACACCTCTGAATCCATTTTTCTACACTAGTCTACCAGTTAAACTGATATTAAGCCTTTCACTGCCTAAGACTACCAGAAAGGCAGATAATAATTCCTGTTCTGTTCTAGACCTAAGGCATGTAACCATAAACGAATTAGCTACCCAAAAGTATGATGGAAAATTACTTGGCGCTATACAGCAATCTTTATGTGCTGTTGATTTGGCTTAGAAGCAACGGCCCCCAGGTTCCCATGTCTTCTAGTCAGAAGCTACAAAGGCTTGGAGGGAACATTGGTGAACACATGCTATGAAATTACGATGGGCATTCTGTTTTTTTATGGAGTGTGTGACCAATACTCTACCATTCCCAGAGGAGCAGGGACCCCTATTTTTATATATATTTTATTTATATTC
The DNA here is from genome assembly GCA_025379985.1 of Phyllomedusa bahiana. Taxonomy (NCBI): domain Eukaryota; kingdom Metazoa; phylum Chordata; class Amphibia; order Anura; family Hylidae; genus Phyllomedusa; species Phyllomedusa bahiana. The sequence continues at coordinate 37,800 of JAODAL010003649.1, forward strand.
ACACTGCCAGATCATGTAGTTTTGACACTATGCTAATTAATTTATTTCATTATCATTGTATATACTTAATGGACAAGAGAACCTATACCAGAATTGAAGATTAGGACCTCTTGTAGCTGCTTCCAACCACCCAGGAAAGGAGGCCATGGACTCTTTTTACACTTTCTTGCTGCAGTACTTCCCCAGGCAGTTTCTAATCACTCATTAAAATGAGTATGCTGCCAACCTGGAATGGACCCCTCTCTAGAGAAGCGGCATTGCAGCCACAATGCTTCATATAACCCTGTATTCAAATATTTCACACTTCTGCATTCACATTTCTTATGCTTGCAAACTCATTGGATTAAATCTTGATACATCAATATAGATTTCAGTTGTTACTTCCAATGTTTGCTGTGCACAGCTCAGTACGCTACTTAAAAATCCCAAGGCTCTGGAAATAAACTTTGAAAACTGCTACACTTTGTATTTCACAATGACTCAACAATTTTTTATTTTAACAGTGTTACCTAGAATCTAATTGCTCTGTAACTAATCATCATCGTATTGAAATGTAATATGGTAAATTATGCAATTACTCAAAAAGCTTAGAGCAGCTTATAAAAGTATTCTTACATTATACAAAGAAATGGATATTATTACAAATAATGAAAGGCTACTGAGGTGCATGTTATGGCAACTGTGGATCCTTTTCAGTAGATATTCATACCACTATACCCTCCATTCGAGAATTTGAAGCATTAGTGCTTTTAATCCCAAATTCTTGTGCATTTCTTCTAGCCAACATAGGTGGCAGCCAGTTTCTATAAGCCTTTACCATAAAGTGAATTTCCCCTTCTGAGCCCCATTTTGCCTTTTCAAACTAATAGGTTCAAAACCATTATATACTTTTTTATAGTTAGTACAGCTACAAATAGTGAAATTAAGAGATTCTGTACGTCTGCAGCCACCACTAGGAGGAGCTCAGGAGCTCATTGCAGACTGTTTACATACTGAACTAAAAAAATGAAAATCACTTTAAGTACCTAAGCTTGTCCTAATGTGGACTGTCATTAATGAAAATGTAACCTAAAAAGCAATTATTTTAACCTGTTCCCGACATACATGTATGTCATAATGTTGGAAAAAGGATTGTAGAGAGGGCTAAGGAGTCTGCTCCATACATGGCGGTGCAAGCTGTTGGTTAGATAACTCTAAACCTTAGTTGCCATAGTCAGCATGACTGTAGCATCTAAGCTGTTTAATAAGAGGATGGCTCCCCTCCATTGCTAATTATCCCCTGTAACTGCTATTGGAGTACCAACTAATAGTGAAGGCCTTGAAGCTCACTGTCTTACTGCACCGATTATGGATAATTATACTTCATGCTGCAATAGATTAGTATTGAAGTATAGTACGCAAGTTATTCTGCCCTTAGTGTTCATGTAACTTAGGGGAACTAAAGAAAAAAAATTAAAAATGTAAAAAGTATTTTCCTATTTATCATACAACCAAAGAAAAACAATAGTATAAATGGTATAAATGCATCTGGAAAATCATATCCATTAAAAGAATGAAAATCAATTTATCATAGGAACATGTTAAATTAAGGAATGTCCTGTAATTAGCATCACAGACGTCTTCAAACTTGCAATCCGTCTGCCTATTTAAAGGGTGAAAAGTCACTGTGCTGTTTGGTATCATGGTATGTACTATGTTTAATATGGACCAAAGGAAACTAAAGAAAATGATAGAAAGGCATGTTAAAACTAAAGACTATAACACCATAACAATAGCTTGATGTTCCTGTCACTACACTTGTGGATATTATTCAAAGGTTTAAGGTCTATGGGATTGTAGCCAACCTCCCTGTATGAGGCCGTAAGAGGAAAATTGATGGAAGATTTAAGTGATATGAATGGTAACCAAAGAGCCCAAACAACTTCCAAAGAGATTAGAGGTGAACTTCAAAGGAAAGTATATCAGTGTCAAGAAGGAAACCACTGTTTAAAGCAAATAATAAAAAAGCAAGACTGGAATTTGCTAAAATGAATATAGAAAAGCTAAAAAGTTCGGAAAATGTCCTTTGGCCCAGGGGCAAACTAGAGAAGCCAGGGCCCCAAAGCAAACTTTTGGGGGGGCCCCCTACCCCCCCCCTCCCCTCGCCCGCCTCCCGACCGACCATGTACCGGGGCATGCTTTTTAATAATGTAAAATAAAAGGGGGCAAATACCTCACCCTACATATCACCATCATATGCACCAAAACAAATCTACTATACAAAACCAATATTACCAATAACCCTCTACATATGGCCCCATTATACCACAAACATGACCACAAATTACCACCACATAGTGACTGAAAAATACCCCTACACTTTTATGATCGTACAAAAGACCAATAGTCCCCCCGCCATATGTGACCAATGTGGTATATACTAGTGGACACAGCTTGCAACTGTATAAAACCACCAAAACATGCCATATAGTGGTATATACTAGTGTACACGGGCTCGTAGACATAAAGTGATTAAGGTGTATTTACATCTTGTGACCCCGGGGTGACGTTTCCTGAGAGCGTTGATTTTCCCCCCTTTGTTCTGCATCCGGTCCAGACCTTCCTGATGACCCCTCCCACCCACCTGTTCCGAAATTTTTAGACACAAATATTTAGAATCCTGGCTTTTCAACACCTGCCCCCCTGGCTATATGGGTCCATTTAGGAGGCAGAGTTTTGATAGGGTATAGGGGGGCCCCCAAAAAGGCAAGGTTTAGTAGCCAATAGAGTCCCAATAGGCAGGCGGTTTTAGGTACTATAGGGGGGCCATAAAAGGGAACAGGGGTTTGGGGGCTGAGGGGGCCATTAGGTATGGTTTTTGGTACTAGAGGGGCCCCATTAATAGACAGGCAGGCTTCTATTTTTAAAGGGGAGGCAAGCTTTAGGGGGCTATAGGGGGGTATATAGGGAGACAGGCTTCACTACTATAGGCTATTCAGTCAGGGGAGACTTAGAGCTATATAGGCGCCCTTTTGGGGGTATATAGGCAGGCTGGGGGTAAAAAAGGCAGGCAGGGGGGTATAAGGGAAGCTATGGGGTGTACAGGCAGGGTTTGGGGTGTACAGGCAGGCTTAGGGGGAAAAAAAGGCAGGGCGGGGGTATAAGGGAGGCTGGGGGGATAAAGGGGAGGCTGGGGGTATCTAGGAGGTGGGGGCTATCTAGGGAGCTCGGGGGGGCTACTGGCAGGCTAGGGGGGTACAGGGAGGCTATGGGTTATAGGCAGGCAGGGGGTGTATAGGCACTAGGGGTGGGAAGGCAGGTTTTGGGGGGTAAGGCAGGCTAGGGGTGTAAGACGGCTTAGGGGGGGTATAGGGAGGGTTTGGGTGTATAGGGAGGCTTTGGGGGTGTATAGGGAGGCTAGGGGTGTACAGCAGGCTAGGGGTGTTCAGGGAAGGGTAGGGGGGTTTAGGCAGGGGTGGGGGGGTACAGGGAGGCTAGGGTGAAAAGGCAAGGCTGGGGTGTATAGGCAGGCGGGGTTTGTATAGGCAGGGTAGGGTTACAGGCGGCTAGGGTGGGACAGGGAAGGAGGGGTGTATAGGAGGCTAGGGGGTGTACAGGCGGCTAGGGGGGGTATCGGTGGGGGGTTTTTAGGCCGGGGAGGGTGTATAGGGAGGGTAGGGGTGTACAGGCAGGCTAGGGGTGTTAGGGGAGGCTAGGGGGTGTATAGGGAGGGTAGGGATGTTTAAGGGGAGGCTAGGGGTGTATAGGCAGGCTAGGGGTGTACAGGGGGCTAGGGGTTTTATAGGGGAGGCTAGGGGTGTATAGGCAGGCTAGGGGTGTAAAAAGCAGGGCTAGGGGGTATAGGCAGGAGGTGTACAGTCGGCTTAGGGCAAGTAAAATAAGAAAACCCTTTCTCCTTCGGGCCCGCTGCCCCCCATTGCCTGCAATCTTCTGCAGCCTCGGCTCACACGAGCGGCGAGGTGATGTGACGTCACCGCGAGCGCCCATGTGATCACAGAGAGCCGGCAGGGGAAGAAGCAGGGCGGAGCGAGCGGTCGCCCCCCGTTCTTACAAAACCCCCAGCAGTGTGCCCCGAACGCTCCCTTCCAGAGGGTCCGGGCGTTAGAGGCAGTATGCGCCGGGGACCTCACTCCGCGCCCGCCGCGGGAAATTTCCGGGGGAGAGACCCTACAGCTGCCCCCGGGGCCCCCCCCAAGCGCACGGGCCCTGGGGGAACGCTACATTGCTACCCCGTTAGTTACGCCCCTGCTTTGGACAGATAGACAAAACGGAGCTTTTTTTCAAGTCACATCATCCAAGTTCACAATGCAAAAAAGAAGCAAAACAAAGAAAAAAACACTGTACCATGTACATAGATTGGGCTTGGGTATGTTTTGGGGGTGTTTTGCTACATCTTTTTTGAATAGTGAGGGTACAATTAAATCTCAAGACTACAAAGCATTCTGGACAAAAATGTGCTGCCCCCAAAAAAGTTGAATCTTTGAAATTCATGGATCCTCCAACAGGTAATGACCCAAAACCATAGCTAAAAACATCCAAGGGACCCCCAATGCACAAACATGGGTTTGTTTTTTTAATATATTTTAATATAAAAATAATTATTATAAATATTTTAATTTTAATATATATATATATTATATATACCTTAGGTAGTTTAAACTTAAAGGAGAACTACCCAACTACCCATATTACTACTTTTTTTAAATTCATTTTGTACTATTTTGTTTCTGCACAGGGTTACCACATATTTTTTCTCTTGTTTGTATAGAGCCAACGTTTCCTTAGTGCTGTACAATGATTGTCATTACTTTCTGTGAGGGGAGTTTTCGTGCCTGTTTCCCTGTGGCATCACTCTCTATACATGTACCCTAGCAGTTTGGAGTTATTATAGAAACACTACCCTCAAAGCTACCAATTAAAAATAAACTCTCCCTTTTGATGCACAGGTAAATAACAGAAGACATCTGATTTCTTGGCAAGTAAGCCCATAATTCCTATGCACACTGTGCAGGAGGTATTGTGATGAGGCACACATTGACTGTCACTTCAATCTCTAATATACTGACTCACGAATAAATATAAAAACTGTAATTCTTAAAAATATTTTGCTTGTTCTCCTTTATATAGTCAAGTAAGAGGGTAGTCATATGTGGCTGCAAGTGAAACTAAGTTCCACTTATCAAAATGGGGTTATTTTGGCAGCAAGCACATTGGTTTTGAAAAGCAAAGCTAAGCTGAATAGAAACTTTGCACAAATTTCTTCAACGTATCTGCCACACGTAAATTTACCCTAAGGGAGACATATATGAACATTGCATCGACTCGCTAGTGCTATCTCTGCTTTTAATAGTATGCAATCTGACAATATGTATGAAAGTGTCTCACAGCACTTTATAAATGTGTTATGTTCTATGCCAAACGTAGTCTCAGTCATGTCACTTTGAAACTTGTATGGCTTTGTATCACAGTTGCGAACCAAACTTTGGCGCATTTTTGTCACATTGTACGACTTTTCGTGTCACACCCCCGCATCTTTGGCGCATTCAAAAAGTGTTGTGTTTGGTGCAGATTGCGCAAAGTTTTGGGCATCAAAGGTTTCATACATCTATAAAAAACAGGGCACGATATTTTTGGTTCAAAGCATGACAAAAAATGGTGCAGCTCCATTTATACATGTCGCCATTTTAAGAAGTGTGTAGGGTTAGAAAAAAAGTCTGTACTTTTCTGTATCACTCTTGTCAATGGGCTTCATCTGGTATAGTATTTACTTAAATGGGAATGAGCTAATAAACCAGACATAGACCATATACAAGAGTAGTACTCTTTCTAACCCTGGACAGCCGCTCTCAATAATAGTCAGTAATAGTATGAACCATTTGATTGTCAACTATTGCAATTAGCTTTGGCCAGTTACACTTTTCAACAGCAGACACCTCTGCAGGGTAGATATAGTTGCATGGCAAGCACACAGATAAATGGTGGGTCAGACAGTGGAATGATTGGGGGGAGGTGCCCCCTATATTTCTGTGCTTTCGACAACTTGGGAAACTTAACGGGGTAATCCTGTTTCATTGTTTAGCTTTAAACATGAAGGCAAAGTTAAATAAATACTAATACAAAATGCAATTCTTTCAAAGATGGAGCCGACAGGCAGGAGGGGAACACGCAGCGGCGATCTCTCATGTAAACGCCGCTACATCTTCCTCATAGCCCGCAGTGATAATCTCACTGCTAATTGTTTAGATCCGTCTCTTGGTCCCTCCTGTCGGTCCCAGAGATGGATCTAAAAAGCGTATGTTAACACGGACTTAAAATGCCATGTGAACAAGCCCTTAAGCTGAAACCCCTTACGTTAACACAACTTATTTGGACACTGATTTTGGCATGGATTCTGCACTGAATTTACTTCAAAATCTGCAACCAAATCTGACTGCAATCTGCCTTACAATCCTGACATAGTGTATTGGAGGCTGGAAATCTTTCTATGAAATAAGTGTCAAATTCTCACTGGTGCAGTTTTTAGGCATGGAAACCATGCTGATTCAGAGCTGAAATTTTCAGTGCTGCAAATCAGCCATGTGAACTTACCCTTAGAACTCTGTAGCATTGTGCTCTACTGTTTACAAACCTCCAGCACTCATGCCACTAACCAGCGTTAGTGGCATGGGTATAGCACTGCATGTGCCCTGACAAATATATGACTTTCCACTTGGCCATGCCTCAAGCCCCCACTTTGCCCCCAAGCACTCCCATATTATCACGGCACTTATGTCTGGACACCGGCAGCCTGCAGTCTACAAGACTATTTGGCAGGGTGTATCGTCTTTGGCTCCCTTCTCCACCATGGTTTTCAACTGTTTGCACATCCTAAAAAACACACAAACAGTTAAATAATCAAAGCCAACCAAGGGATCCAGGGCAGGGTATGTTTCTTGTAGTCCTGGGACATACATAGACAACCTAGGGCCCCCATACTTGTGGAGTCCCCGGGCAACTGCCCAGCGTGCCCAATGGAAAAGATGGCCCTGACTGTAACAGGATCAGCTAGGAATAGAAGAGCTAATATGCCAAAAGTTGCTGTAGAATTACTCACAGCCTAACCAGGAAGCGTGAGACTGAAGCTGGCAGTGGCTCTATAAAATAGCATTGTGAGACAAATCCTTTAAGTCAGAAAAATTCTGGAAAGTCTTTATAGGGTTGTGGAAGACAGCAGCTATTTTGACCTCTACGATGGTCAGGGTGTCACAGACCCATATGTGAGTCAACTGAGCATGGACATTGGTAGTAGCCATGAGGGAAGCCCTAAAAAGAAAGTGGAGTTGGAGAAGAAAGCTTCCTCCTGAGTACAGTCAAGGTGTAACTCATATTCTGCAAGTTGCAAATTGAAGTAAACTTGTGTCAAGTAAGGTGGTCTGTTGATAATGAACTAAAGAAGTTTCACTTGTTCTGTGTTGTTACTACTGTAAGGCCTGGTTCTAAAAAGAATCTAAAAAAACAACCAAGTAAACTGTGTTTTTGTGACTTTTCTGTAATCATGAAGCTTAATATGCTTCTATTCCTGTTTTCAGATTTTAAGAATTTGTGACGATGTTGTGTGAAAGAAATAAAAATAACGTCAACTATCCAGTCTGCCATCCATTGTTTAACCCTTTAACCCCTCCAAAGAAAAAAAAATTACTCTTCATCTTTCTCCTCCTCTCCTTCCAAAAGCCATAATGTTTTTATTTTTCCCCCTTCATAGACATATTAGGGATTTTATTTTGCAGGACAAGTTGTACTTCCTAACGGTGTCATTTATCATACCATAGAATATACTGGGAAACTGCAAAAAAATTCTAAGTGGGGCAAAATGTGAAAAAAAATGTACTTGCGCCATGTTTGCGGGAGTTTTGTTTTTGCAGCGTTCAATCTTCGGTAAAAAAGATGTGTTCTCTGTATTCTACAGGTGGATATGCATCCGACAATAAGAAACATGTTGGGTTTCAATTATGTTTTGGTGGTGTAAAAAAATTGCGCCGCAGTGCCATTTTGTGCGACCAATAATTTTTTTTGTACTAACACCTACAGACGTCAGTGAGGGGGAATTTTTTGCAGGCTGAAGTATACTTTTATATTGCTAGCAGTTTGGAATGCATGTGACTTTTTTGATCACTTTTATTCAAATTTTTATAGGACTTGAAAAAAAACACAATTTTGGCATTTGGAATTTTTTTTCGTCTACGGTGTTCAGTGTATGATGTTATATTTTAATAAATCTGACTTTTTTGGACGCGGCGATACCAAATATGTGTAACTTTTTTATTATTTTATTTTTTATTTGTAAATGGCGAAAGGGGGATGAATTTTAATACTTTTTTTAACTTAAAACTTTTTTTTTTTAAACAGTGAGTCCCCCTAGGGCGCTTCACCACTAGGGGGCGGGATCGTTAATACAGCCTAATGCATTGCATAGATAATGCATTAGGCTGTACCAAGATGTCGTTTTTCCCACTTCCTGTCTGGGGCCGGAAGTGGGGCAAACGAGAACATGACAGCGATGGAGGCCTTCACAAGGCTTCCCGCTGCCATGTCCAGGCATCGGATCTCCGCATTTACGCTGCGAGGACACCGATCAGAGGGAAGAACGGTGCACGGCACCATTTTTCATTCATTTAGACGGCACAGCCATCTGTGGTGCCTAAAGGGTTAAACATCGCAGACAGGCGTTGCCACCCCCCACGCGCTGTAACCACCGGGTGTTAGCTGCAATTAGCCTCTAACACCTGGCGGCTGTATAACAGGATCGCAGCGCGATCCTGCTACACGACTCCTTAACGCCACCAGGACGTACCCATATGTCCAGGTGGGTTAAGGGGTTTTTCCATCTAGCTGTTTCTACAGAACGTGTTCCCTGTCCCCTGCTCTAGGCTCTTACTTACGAACTTACTAGGCAGGCGGTGGGCGATTTTACAGCGTTGGCTGAAATCTAAGCTCTGCTACCAACTACTCCTAGCCATATCTATTAAAGGGACATTGACAAAGTAAGTGTTTTGAAAAGGAAATGACACTGTTTAAGCAGGATGTCTGTCTACAAATGTGACCTGGCAGAGCTGTATTTGTCATGAAAGTAAACTGAGAAAGATATAGTTAAATGCTGTCAAGACAAACTTATCTGTGCATTGACATACAGTGATAACAGTGTTACTGCAGACCTGACAGCATGGCACAAGACTTTTAAGCTCTCCCAGTAACTGTAAAGGGCTATATTTTCTCTCAGTAAGCTCCCATTCTGCCGAGAAGACACAGCAGTAAGTGACCAACCTGCCCACTGCTTGGGCACAGGGGTGTTCAGCAGCTTAGGAAACCTCTTCTGTAAACAGGTAGGAGATAAAAAAAACTGCTCTATTTTTAAAATTAAGAAAAATCAGAACAGCAATATATTTGATAATAAACTTTTTTTACCTTTCCTACATGTTTAAAGCAAATACATAAGTTAGGAATAAATGGAAGCCCTGGCACAAACCCTCCACCAGCTCACATACAATATACGCCTCCAAGTTTTCCCCCACACACCCTGCCACTTTTTAAAATAAACATCACTATAACCACGAGCAAGTAAGAAAAAGTAGTGCAGGGAAACCAATAATCACAGCGTCAGGGACAAGTGTATAATGCCACTATACAAGCACTGATATAACTTACAGTGCTGCCATATAGATACCACATAGTGGTATCATTAACTACATTAACTACAGCACTGATCCAACACAGAAATAAAATAATCCCTGACATCAGGGACTCAAAGGAGATATCATATCTGATCTTTTTCTTCTTCATCTGCCCTTAACCTCCATGACATCTTCTCTGATGAGTTGTTCTCTTCTCTAATATTCTCTGTCCTGGCCACTATTCATTCCTGTAGAATTTACCATACAAACATCTTAGACTCCTCTCTTTTTCAACACTTTCCTATCAATTCCCACCTCTGTAATTGTAACTGTACCCCAAACAGCCAAAGTGCCCCCAGTCAATTATAGGGCCCCCATTTGTGTACACACCCCATATAGCAGGCAGTCCCCAAAATTAGGCAGATGGATAGGTAAACTTCCTGTTAGGTAAGTTAGACATTAAAAAAGTCAGATAAGTGGCAGGTAAATAGGTAGCCCCTCATTCAGTTGCTTTACATGTCCCCAAGTAGGTAGGTAAGTATATAGGCCTCCCACAGTAAACAGTTATATATATATACCCTAAGAAAGGAGGTAAATAGGCCCCTTCAGTAAGTTTACAGATTGAGTAGGCACTGAGGTATATAATCCCCAATTAGGTAGCCCCTCAGTGGGTATATAGGCCCCATCAGTATATAGATAAGTATAAAGGTCCCCACAGTAGGTAGGGAGCTATTTAGTCTCCCATTAGGTACTTATATAAACCCTCTCAGTAGGTAGGTAGGTATACAGGGTCCCCTCAGTAGGTAGAAGAGTATATAGGGTCCTCCCAGTATTCAAGTATATAAGCCCCCCAATAGGTAGATATAAAGGCCCCACCAGGAATAAAGGTACATAGGGTTACCCAGTAGATAGGTTGGTATATAGGGTCCCAAAAGTACATAGGTAGGTACATAGCCTCCCCTAGTAAGTAGGTAGATATGCAGTTGTGTGGCAAGGGAGGCCTGTGGGCGCCCTGGCTCAGCGGTCTGGTCGCAAGTGAACTTGTAACTGCACCATAGGCTAGTTCTGGGACTTTGGGCCCACTGTGGGGGAATCACAAGCCCCCCTAGCTGGCACTCAGAGCTGGTACAGCAGGCCGGACACTGGCAGTCCACCAGCCTGTATTCCACTGTGACTAAAACTATGCTATAAGCATTTTGCTTGTTAATGGTCATGTGGTATAGTCACAAAACATCACTGTGTGGCCATTAGCAAAATGCTTGTACTGTATCTGTAGCCAGTAATGTTAAACAATGCCAACTTGCATGCCAGTGCATCTTCAGCCACATCCAAACTGCAGCGTGTGAACACTACCTACGAGGAATGCTATAATCACCTCTTATAGATTGTCTTAGTGTCACTACCCCTTTATATCACCTGTTAAAGGGGGATTCTGAAAGTTTAAAATGCTCATTAGGAGATAAGGGAGAATAGAAAGGAGAACCAAAAGAAAAACTTATTGTTTCCACCCCCTCATTTCAGCACCGTTACCGGTCCTGATAATCCCGATGACAACAACCTTCAGTCTTCATATGACCCTGCAGCTATTCACAAGCCACAGAAGTCTCTTGCTAGACATACTATTATTTCATTGGTACTGGCAGCTGCGCTGGAACATGCAGGTTTAATAGGTAACTTTTTTTTTGCTTTTTTTTCTATCATCCTTTAAAGATATGTTCTCATTATGCCGTTTCACAGAGCCCGCTCTCCACAGCCAGCTTCATGCTCCGACTTTCTGGTCAAGCTGTGGGTGGTTCTATAGCAGTGATTGACATATCAGCTCTGCTACTCTTAGCTGAACCTGTTAGAGGAACATTGGTAAAAGAGGGGTTCAAATAGCAGGGCAGTAGGTTACAGAGCTCTAAAGGTGTTAAAGTTTGTCAGTAAGAAACACAAACAAGCATCTATTTTGCTGATAAGACACATCAAGGAGTGACGTCACCATTGCGGCCAGGGTTGCAAAAGCAGAGAGAGATGATTGGTAACTTAGGAAAGCCTGTTTACATAAGCAGGATATAGGAACTGCTCTAGGGAAGCAGAATCTGAGGGACATTGTATTTGATAACAGTCTTTATCTACCTTTGCCTACATGTTTCAATGAAAAGGGAATACCTCTTTAATGACTAATGAGCATTTTGAGCTTTTTGAACACCCCTTTTAATATATGTGTAGCAAATGTGTATTTTTGGCATGTATTGTCAGCTACTTTATAATTTAGACCCATCTGTTCCAGACCAGCAATGCTTACAATGGTATGTTTTACAGACTACGCAACACTGATGGACGCATTTAACAGTTCTAACATTGATACAATGACTTATGTTCACAGCCAATTAGACATACGCTCTGCAATTCCTGCTACTAAAGAGTTGTTAGAGATGAAGGGAACACGATCTGTCCATGCAATGACACCTGCTATCCTCCCATTTAATTATCTCTCATTGTTCCCTGTTGCATCGCTGCCACTATTTCAAGCCAACCAAAAATACCCGTCCAGTATTAATTATCCCGCATGCGACCACATGGCCTCCTTCCATTTTTTTCAACCCATAAATAATTAAAAGTCAATAAGAAGAAGAGCAAGTGGACAAATCCTTGCATCCAGATCTGCTTTATCATAGTAGCAGAGGAAAAATTCATTTGAAACCAATGTGTAATTTACTCGAAGCCCAGTAATGGAATATTTGCTTTTAACTTAATCTGCTAAATGTCTTTTATACTGCCAAAATAAATCCATATCACCGCAAGACTGTAGATAAGCATCCATAGACGAAGTTCACTGGGAGGTTATCGGACTCCATTGAGTTGGGGGGTGGGGTGGCTTGCGTGTGCAATTTGGGGCAGGTGGGGGGATAAATTGTTGTCTTCTCCTGCAGTTCTCACTACATTGTTGAGAAATGAGTTTAGGTCCTTTGGGACCAGCTGTCATTTTCAAACAAGCAAGAAAGCCTTAATAGTCTGGACCCATTTTAATGAGAACTCCGGCTGCATAGAAACACTGGCACAGAGATTTAAGCTGTGGGGGCCTAATCCAACTGATGGCGGTAATAGGTGAATATATGCATGATGGACAAATTTAACAACATAATGTAAGGGTATAAAAAGATTTGTAGATTTAAGTATTGTCCAGAATGAGGAAATTATCTGTATTTTTTTATTAAAAAAAAAAAAAACAACATTGCTTCCGTTGTGCTAGTGTTGCAGCTCAATTCAATTTAGTAGAGCTCAGATGCAATACAAGGCAAAGAGTTTTTGCCTCCTGGGACTGTGACTGAGTTTGGCGCCACTTTTTACACACCACACCACCACTCCTTGAAGAAATGGCTCTTTTTTACATGCTCCTTCTCAAATCATTAATTTTAATTGCCACTTAGAAAAATTATGGGCGACATGTATGAATTCGAATGCATATTTTTTTTTACTTGGCGCTGACATCCCAGTTCTAAATAGATATAGAAGAGTGTAGAATACGACAGTATGAAGATTTTTGGCGCATTACATAGAGCTTAATGCACCAAACTTTGTATGGGCATAGAGTGTAATACGCCGAACTTTGAGAGAAGTTTGGCATATTAAGCTCTATGTAGTGCTCCAAAAATTTTCATAATGTCGAATTCTACACTCTTCTATATCTATTTAGAACTAGAAAAAAAATATGCATTCGTATTCATACATTTCGCCTCATGTTTTTATATCATGATATCCTAAGAGGCAGAACTTTTCTGTCAATAGAGCTGTGAGAGGCCTTTTCATTTGCGTGATACTACAGTAGATGATGTTTACAGTTGTACCAAGTTTTTTTTTATAATTTCTGATTTTTATTTTTTTTTTAAAAAGGCAATTCTTGAATAGATTTCATTTCTTTAATTATTTTTTATTGCTTTCACCACTTAAATAACATGATCATTCCATAGATTTTTTTTACTGGGGGATCAGAGGGTTTGTGTTTGCTTTTATTTGTTTTTTTATTTGTTTAAACATTTTTCATTAATTTTGTTTTTCCCAATGCGGGCCTAGCCTAGGCAATTGCTTAATCACTTTTATAATACATAGCAATATATTACTAGCCTATTACAGCCTATTATACTCTTAAAAGTTCCTGTACATGACAGACTCAGAGGCCATCATTTGGCATCTGGACACCATGGTCATCCCAGGATTGTGTTGCAGAGTTGTCCCCTCTCTCCCTCTGTCAACCACCTTGATGCCGCAGACCTACTGACTGTGGCATTTAGGGGTTTAAATGGCTGGGATCAGTGCTAGCTCTGTTCCTGTCCGCTACAGCGGGAACCCAACTGTACATGACAACCGACCCCCACTGCAGATAGTATGGGCAAAACTTTTGAGCCCACACCATTCCAGCGCCATACATGTACGGTGCACAGGAGACCTGCCAACTCTTCTGTGGCCCAAAAGAGTTGGCAAATGTGCATTGTGGCCAAAAACAGTGGTGTCCACCAACTCCCCCCCCCCTCACCTCCCCCGCTTGCTACACCACTGGTTCATAGCACTTCATAGAAATAGCAAGTTTAAAGGGATTATCCTCATCAATTAGTTTATTCTGCAGGGGTGAGGGAGGCTTTGATTCTCCTTCCACTATACAGGAAATTATGTATTACACACTATCCTTAAGAATGCAGCTCATGTGATACTTAAAAAGGACATGTGACTATTTCTGCCTGTTTCAATAAATGATTATAGTCCTTATGAAAAAAGAATTCTGAAGCCTCTTTTCTTGGATCTCTCTGGTACGTGGGTCCCCGGATAGTCGTTCTAGACAATGATTACTGAACTGGTCAGCTGGGTGTTCCAATTGGGAGTGTGTCCCTGCACAGAGTGACATTGTCCAATCAGAGCTGCCAGAGTCAGGGCATGCAAGGACACACCCCTTTGAGAACTGGAATACTAACACCCATCTGACAGATTTAGTAATACATTTCTAAAAATAATAACAGAAGAACAGCACAACACAGAGACATAAGAGAAGATGCTCCAGAATTGTTATTTCACAAGGGAAAACAAGTATTTATTAAAACATACAAGTCAGGAGATGTCACAGGCCCTCTTTAATAACAGAGCAATTTTTCTTCATTTTTTCATTTGCGCCATTTGAAATCCCTAAATTTATTATTTTTCTGTTGTTAAAGCTTGCTTTTTGCTGGATGAGTAATATTTTTTAATGTCACCAAAATAATGAATTTGTTGTGTGGTAAAAATGATACAATAACTTTACTCTAGGGGTTGCTAGGTTTGTGGCAATAATAAGTGTATGTCATTTTAAACGTTTTCCAAATTTTGCACAATAAAAACACTATTCTAAAAATATAATTTTTGTCCTTGCATTCATAGACTAATAACATTTTTTTTTGTTGCAAGAACTTTAGGATGGTTCGATTTTGTCAGATGACTTGTACTTTTCATTGTTATCTTTTTGGGGAACATATGATTTCCTCACTTTATCTTCTATTTTTTACAAGACAAGATGAAAAAGAAACTGAGATTCTGGCATCGTCTTCTATTTATTATTTTAACCATATTTACCTTGAGGGATAAATAATGTCTGGTGTTTGTAATGATTACATAATATATATTTTTAAAGCCTTTTTAAAATGGTCTCTAAACATGTGACCCCCTGATGGATCATATAATACACAGCAATACTGTATTTCAGTGTATTAGGCTTAGTCAGAATCAGGAACAGCGTTATCTATTACCCCAGCCATTAGAACTAGGTGTCAGCTATATGATGAACTGGCACCCACAACTTATGACATGGGTATTGCCATCACTGTATTGCACCATTATGGCAGCTACGTGGTTTGAGAGGGGTTAAATGACCAGGCTGTCTATCAGGGAGTTGCTAGTGTCCTAAAATATCTGGGGCATGGGCCCTGTGTGTTACATTTTTACAGTAGAGTTGGATTCACACAACATTTTTCACAGCAAATGAACTGTGACATGTATCTTTACAGAACAAAAAAAAAACCTATGTTCCTGTCATTGTTCTCCCCATTTTCTGCATAGACACTGTAGACTACCTCAGCAGTACACTGTACAATGAAAAATTAGCTTCTTCAAAAGTTCTCACCTATGAATGGCAGTGTAAAACCTCTAAATAATACAGTCACCAAATAATAAATGTATACATGGAGCAAATATACCACATGTATTTTCTTTATACTGACCATGAATCCTAATAATACCTAAAGACCAAATAATACTGCCTCACCATGATCACATGAAACCACCATTTAATGGCTACCAGTGTACACAGGCTGTACAGACAAATTTTATTAATTTATATTTTAAGGCAGTTTACCAAGTCAGGTAAACGTAAAACAGTGGACAGTCGCTTCTCTGATGGCGGTAGGTGGCAGTTATGTGGTGATAGGTGGAGGCTGTATTTTGTCTGAGCACTACGCCATATAATATAATGGTTGTTTTCAGGAGCAGGAGTCACAGTACAGTTCATAGCAAACTGGTATAATCTGGGTATATAGGTGCCTCCTCCCATAGGTAGGGATATAAGTGCTCCCAGTAGGTAGGGATATAGGTGCCTCCTCAGTAGATAGATATATAGGTGTCCCCTCAGTAGAGATATAAGTTTCCCCTCAATAAGTAAGAATATAGGTAGGGATATATGTGCCCTCCTCAGTAGTCAGGGATTTAGGTGCCACCAGTAGATAGAGATATAGTTGCCCCTCAGTAAATAGATATATACAGTAGGTGCTCACTCAGTAGATAGGGAAATAACTGCCCCTAGTAGGTAGGTATATATGTGCCCCCAGTTGGTAAGAATATGGGTCCCCCTCAGTAGGTAGGGATATAGGAGAACCCTTAGTAAATAAGTAAAGAGGTGCCCTCTTAGTAGATAGGAATACAAGTGCCCCAAGTAGGTAGCAATGTAGGTGCCCCCTCAGTAGATAAGTAAATACATGCTCCCTCAATAAGTAGTGATATGAGTGCCCTCATTAAATAGGTATATAGGTGCCCCCTCAGTAGATAGGGATATAACTGCCCCTAGTAGGAAGGTATGGATATGAGTGCCCCAGTAGGTAGGGAAATAGGTGTCCATCAGTAGGTAGGTATATATGTGCCCCCAGTAGGTAGAGAAATAGATGCCCCCCAGTAGATAAGTATATAGCTGCCCCTACAGTAAGTAGAGATTTAACTGCCCCCAGAAGGTAGGGATATATGTGCCCCCTCAACAGGTAGGTATATAGGTAGGTATATAGGTGCCCCCATCAGTAGATAAGTATATAGGTGCCCCCTTCGTAGGGTGGGATATAGGTGCCCCCTCAGTAGATATTGTAGGGGTATAGGGCCCCACTTAGTAGGTAGGTATATAGGTGCCCCTTTAGTATATAGGTGTATAGGTGCCCCCTCAGTAGGTATACAAGTACCCCCTCGATAGCTAAATAGATACATTTTAAAATAATAATACTCACCCCTCCCCGTTCTCTTGCGGAACATCTCTTTCAGTTTGTGTCCAGTGCAGGCATCGTGAGGTCATCATGTCACCTGCATAATGATGACATCACAATGTCTGTGTCATGATTAAACTACCAGGCCACAAAGGCTAAGGTAGAGTACTTTAGGCTTTGTGATGTAGATGGGGCAGAGGGGCTGCTGGCATGATGAAACTACAAAATGCTGCCAGCGCTGCTCACTCACACGGCACATGGGAGTTGATAGCTCCCTGCCCCACTGTAAGACTGCCCCACTGGGAATCTGCCTGGTAGATAAAACGGTCTAGTGACCACCCTGACTCTCCATGTAGTGAACAATTGTGCAGGTTCTTTTAGAGCAAGAGATGCTGCTTCAAACTCTAAAATTCTCTAATTTCCATTATTTAGTTCCAAATAAGAAGAAAAATGTACCCAAGAAAAAAAATATCAAAGGTCAATGTCCTTTTCCCCCACCAGAACTGATATTGTAATATGAGTTAAAACAGTAAAGGAAAGTGCACCTGATTTCGAAAAGGAAATGTAGGTTTTGTTTTGCATTTTGGGGCTTGTAACATGCTCCCCTACACATTACAGCACCATAAAAAATAGAGTCGGAAAAGATCAATAAATTTTATGTTGGAGCGTGATCAGATCAGAAACCTGGTAACTGCAGATGGATGATTTGGGGTTGTAAGGAAAGGAGACAGACTGAATGGTAGGAAATGGCTGTTATTGATCTGTAAGAAGAATCAGGAGAAAAGCTGTAGGTTCTAGTAACTTTGATGGTATAGCATAGGCACTTATGGCCCATAGAAGATATTTCAGAGACAATCGGTCACAAGGGCTTGACTTATCATTGAGGCGGGGACACCCCCTCATTCGGGGCCAATTTTTGGGCTATGCTCCTTATTCCAATGAATGCAATTACGCAACGTATCTTAAAGTGATTGCCTGGACATTAGGACATTATAGTCTCATTAGTTAGCTGGAGCAAAGAATAGCTAGAAAGAGCATCTCACACACTGAAACCCAATACATTCATTCCATGGGGAAAACCCATGAATTTTTAAAAGGGTCCACTAAACCTTTATCTCCCATGTGGTGGTACTGTGGAGCAATTCAACAGTTATTACCATGTTTCCTCACAGATCACAGCTAGTCCTGGCAGTGGAACATCCAATTTATTTTCAGAAAACCCATCTAAAAGGAGGCAAAGTAAAAAGTGGAAAACCCTAAAGACAGACATACTAAAAAACAGTCAAATTTGTGGTAAAGTCACCTGGAATGTTTTAGTTTTTCTTGCAAGATGCCAAAAGCAAGAGAAAATTAGTAGCCATACTGCATTATGTGACAAGAAATGAGGGTTAAGGAGCATAAAGTATTTACAGCTATAGTGAACTTCTGGTCATTCATGTACAACTAAGAGATTTGCGATCAGAAAAGGAGATTTCTGTAAAATGTCACTTGTTTGACAGTTCAGTCAATACTTTATCTAGTGATTTTACGGGGTATGAGATAGTCTTATGTTGACACAATATTAACACAAGCCCGGGTCATACTCTACAATCCTAAAGGATAAAGCACCAACTCACAGGACTGCCATGTAATAGGCATTTTTCTGAATTCCAGTCTTCGGAATATTATTTTTATAGCAGATCCTGCATCAAACAAGTACAAACCCCCTTGCCCTGATTTGGCCCAAGATGCAAAGTTTTATGAAGTTTTCGCATGTTATTAGGGTTTTTCCCATTCGGGAAACTGAAAACTCTTTTTTAAAGTTTTTTTTGTAATCTTTTTATGCATGAATACCAATAGCAGGACTTTAAAAGGAACTTTGTCACCAAGAAAGGTCCCATTAAATGATGTAATCATCAAGGTAGTGCTAAATAAGTGGCCGCTGGGACACCCATTAAACAACCACCTGAACTGCAGATTGGATGGCCCAATAATAATAATGGCCTTCTGCAACAGTTCCTACTGGACCAGAGGAGTAACTGGCCCTAACCAAATATGGCACATGATTGGAATATTGAACAATTTAGGTGATTTTGAGAGCTGTAGCCCTGCTCTTTGCAATCAATGAATTCAGTAGCATTGGAGTTTTGTTAAAAAGATGTACTGTATGCTTAATTTACACAGATAATGGGTGAGGTCAGGGGGGGCCTTTATAAAAAAAACACTTTTTACAGGATCTAGTTTTAATGAAACCTCAAAAACCCTTTTAAAAAACAAAAATTATGTAATAGTTATAATAGTTGAAATTAAGGACATGACAATTGCAGTATAACGTCCCTCGGGTGTAAAACGTTTTAAAAGGAAATAAATGATAAAAGGGAATAAAAATTTTATTAAAGTTTTTTAAGTCCATTGTTGGGAGAGTTTAAGGTTATATGCTTTTTTTAATGGTTTTGGGGGTTTTTAAAAGTTTTTGCTTTTCTTTGGGAAGCCCTTTCCCTTGATGGGAAATTCTGGTTAAGGGTAGTTGCCCAAGAACCAAAAATTAAATTACCCCTATTTTTTGAATAAAACCCCCAAGGAAAAAAGGTAGAAAAATTTGGGAAATTTTAAACCCCCCCCCTCTAAAAAAAATTTTTTAAATTTGGGAAATTTTTAAAAATTAAATGCCCCATAAATTTTTTCCCCCCCGTCCCCAAAAAGACTTTTAAAAAATACCTAATTGCCTAATTAATTCAAGCAATCCCCCATAACCCCCCAATGCATCCCTTTTAAAAGGCCAATAGGGGTTTCCCAACCTGAAAACCCTAGACCCAAAATTTTAACCCTTTATTCTTAAAATTTTTTCCTTGGGAAACCCCAATTTTCGTTTGCGAGGGGGGAAGGGTTTAAACAGCGAGAGCCCCCCTTCCTCTTTTAAAACCCCTATGTGCCATAGCCACTATTTACCGTGGTATCTATTTATCATGGCCAGGATCAAAGTTAGCTCCTGTCCTGACTCCCTTAAACCCCAATTTATTTTAGCACTGGGTGTGTTTCCCCTGGACTCAGCAGTGTAGCTACGGGAGGTGTGGTGAGGGGAAAGGCTGGGGGTTTCCCCTGGTTTAGAGGCCTTTTTAAAAGGGTGCAACCGCGAAACCCCCTGTAGCTACACCGCTGAAGGTGTTTATGTAATAAGTAGGTAAGGCCTCGTTAAATATCTATTTTTTTGTCTCTTTTTCAGAAATTTTAAACCCCAAAAAAAAATTCCCAGACTTTATTGCAAATGAGCTTTTTAATGGAAATACCAGACACGGGGAATTTCCCATCCCTCTTTTAGAACTGTTAAGGTATCCTTTTAACCCAAACCCCATTGGATGGAAATTTGTTATGGGTGCGGATCCCACGGTACCCCTTTTTTCGGGGCTCCCATAACAATTATTGCATCTGTTTAATGGATATGTCATGAAAAGCTCATAAAGGGCCCCAGGAAAAATAATTTAAAAATGAATGCCTGTGACGATCCATAAAGGGGGCATCTGTACCCATGGGGCTATTAGGGTATTTTTTTTACTGTTTCCATTTTCTTACAGGATGCCATAAATGGAGTAATGTAGTCTATCTACTATGATATTCCATACTACATTTCTTGCTGTGTACTGACACATACCGGCCTAATGGAGGCTAAAAGGACACCTTGGGTCCCTCGGCAATGAAACCCTGTGACACTTTTTAATGTGCGTCAAGAGCTTTCCCGGCATACATGCTTAATGTAAATGGAGAATGTGATGTGAAAAGAGCGACCATGACATCAAGCCGTAACACTAGTTCTCATAAGAAACCACGGGCCCCTATGGGAACAAGGCTATTAAAATCATTCATGGGTAGGGGGAGATGTGTGTGGGGTGAAGTGAAAGCAAGCTGTTCTCTGTGGACAGATCAATGAGGCATGAACATATAAAGGAAGACTCGTTTTTATGATACAATGTAGCATGTTCATTTCCAGCTAAAGGATCAGATGTCTCCCGGATGAACAGTTTGAGCCATCCCTAGGCTGTTAGTAATAAGGTTATTTCCTGTGTCTTTATCCCCAGCCTTGTTTATGGGACTGCTGTCACATTGTTTTAATGAAAAGAATGCAATCTGTGTATGTTAACGGCATAGTTAAGGTATACGATCCTGCAGTGTGTGTCGGGGAAAATTCAGGTGCAGTGTAAGGTCAACCTTGAAGACTCCGCTTAATGTTTGCTTGACATTCAGAGCATAAAATATGACAGCTTAACCTACTGGCCACAATCATTAACATCTAGTTCGACTTATTATTTCCATCTGACGGGGCCCATTTTACAAAATAATAAAATTTTGGGGGGGGAAAAAATTAGGGGAAAGCATCCAAACATATTACAGGATAAAACAGAAAAGCATTAGAGCTCCCGGGAAGACTGAAACGACCGGTGTAGCTAGGGCACGTTATTTACTCATTGATCCAAATAAGCAGCGCACATCGGGGTGGGTGGCTTATAAATTATGTTCATAGATTAATACAAAGATCAGGACAAATAAGAACTAAATTTGTTCTAAGTTTCTAGGGATCTATCTATATATGCTGTGTGTGTATTTGTCTGTGAAAACTATGTTTACAATGTTTATGGCTGTGTGCAGTACTGACTATACAATGCCGCAGAATAAAAACACAGCAGTACCGGCAGCTGGGAAATATATATGATGAACAGTATCACAATTACATCTCAAGAACCTGGAGGCATAAATTGTCTAGAGCCTTAGATCATACCTTTCAATGCAGGTTAAATGTCATCAAAAGGGTGTGGCTTATGTAAATGTATCCTAAATGGGCATTCCTTTGAGGTTTTTAAGGCTTTTATGGGTGAATCAGGGGTAGAATATTAAAATGTCCTAATAGTGAAGGTTAAAAGGTTTGGATGTATGTCTTAGACTTTGCACACCAAGTAGGATAACTTAAAGAGGTTTTGCCACCATGTAATCTTGACGTGGGAACCTCCAAAATGGGTATTTGATCACTTTTCTAAATAAATGTGATTACAAAAAGTGAAGACTCTGAAGCTACAGCTTTTTTAAATCCCCCTTATTCCTGAAAGCTTCCACAGACAAAACCCCAGGAGCTGACACGCCGGCTTGCATGAAACACTTTTACTGATACGGGAAAAAAGAATGTTTTTTTAAAAGGCACCGGGAGAAAGGATCTATGAGGTGTGTCTGCTGTATTGGAACCCACTTTTTGACTGTTTATTTTTTCACTTAAGTTTTGAGACCGCCTTATTCCTCACCCTTACTCACCCCTCCCTCTCCCCCTGCACCTTCTGACCCCTGATTTTGTTGACATTCTCCCTGTGCTGAAAGGGAAAGGGAAGAAACTTGCTCCCGGGAAATCCCCTTAAGCTGTTTTGGGTTTAAAGGGTGATCTTTCCGCAGTTTCAAAGCCCCGCTCTTCCAAAACCATTTCAGGCTATCGTTCCCCGGTCCCGGGGAGGTAGTTCAATAGCATGATTTTCCCGATCAGCTCATTATTCTGCTGATCATTTTGCAGCGACATGAGTGTAGGAGGTTTGTAAACTGAAATGCACACGGTTACAGAGCTCTCAAGGGTTATACATTGCCAGTAACAGATAAACAAGCAGGGAGTACGTCCCAGGTTAACAGGAAATAGGCAATGAAGAAAGAAAGATGGCCAGTAACCTAGAGAAACTTGTGTAAAAAAGCAGAAGATAAAATCTCCTCTATACCCTAAACAAAGCGCAATCAAAAAACAGAAAAAGTATTCAATTTAAAAAAGTTTGTTTTACCTTTTTCTTTAAAATGCAAAAGCTTTTCCATTTGTGGTTTAGAAAACCCCTTTTAAATGATTCCATAATTTTCTCCAACTCCCTGGAAAAATGTTGAGACTCCCGGGAAAAAGGGGGTCCCCCCCAAAAAATCCCGGGAAAAAATAGGAAAAACTCGCCAGGGGCGCACCATCCCCCACAAACTCCCGATCCCAGCCAAATTAACCCCCTAGGTTTTTTCTGGGCAATCCCGACCCCGGCATCTAGGGGTTTTGACAGAGGGAAGGGGGGGCCCCCTGGGCCCTCATCACACCCTGTGACAGAGTTGTGAGGTGCCAATTTTTTGCCATGTCAGCCATAGGACAAATAAAGGCCTCTGGGTCTGCCATGTACAAGAGCTTTTCTGGGCCCCACTACAGGTTTTTAAATTTTTATGATACATATAAAACAATAATGGGAATTTTCTATGTATTATAAATAGAATCAATGGATTGCATAGCAGGTTGACAAAAAGAGTCAAATATGTTTAAAGTTTGAAAAGAAAACACAAAAACAAAATTTGGTTAAAAAAATAGAAATGTACCAATAATAGATAATATTGCATCCGTAATGATCCCATCTATAAAGTTATCGTGTTATTTAATCCATAGGACAAACATCACAAAAAAATAAAAATAAAAACCATGCCGTAATTGCAGGGTTCTCCATCCAGCCTCACAAACAAATGGAATAAAAAGTGATCAAATGTCAGTTTATCTTGTAAATGAAGGTCCCTCACACAGGGTTTCCCTCAAAATTTTAAAAATTAAAAAAGAAAGGCCTTAAAAATCATGACTTAAAGCAAAGAATTTTTTTAAAGTTTTTAAATGACAAGTTTTGATTTTTTGGATGTAACAACAAAAGATAAAAAAAATGGGCCGCTTTGGGGTTTGTATCGCCAGAAAAAAATGTTTACGCAATTTTTTCAAAAGGGAGCACTCACCTTTTGCAGTTGTGCAATTGGGAGACAAAATTTTAAAACATTAAAAAACCCAAAATCAGTTAGCTGCCCCTGCAGGAAAACCCAACTAGGATTCCAAGGGAAGATTTAAAGGAACCGTAAAGAAATGCATTGCCTGCAAAAAAGGTGCATAGCCTGCAGAAGGGGTGTGGATAGAGAAAAAAAAATCGGCAGCACATGAATCTTCCTGAAGACAATTCAAAAAATTGGCAAGTATAGTGTATCCACATGGTCACTCCATGGTTTTTGCTGCAATATTCACAGTATTCTGGCATTGTTTCCCACTTTTTTAAAGGGGGGTTTCTTCCCCTACAAAAATGGCTTTTTTTTGTTAAAGAACTCACAAAAAACCCGGGCACTTTTCAATAATTTTTTCCAAATTTTTCCTAAATTTTCCCCTCTTTTAAAGGGGTACATCAACTTCCCCGGTTGCGATAGCTACAGACCTGTTAAAATCCTCCCTGATAGGGTCCAGTTTCTGGTTTGCTATAGTTTTCAGACCTGTTCGATCCTAAATGATAGGCTGCCGTACGGTTGCTATAGCTACAGAAAATTTAAACTGCAGCTTTTTAAAAAAAAACACGCAGACCAGTAAAAAACCCTAAACACCCCCTTTAATTCAAAAAATTAAAACAAGAAAACAGGACTGAGGTAAAGGGTAAAATTATGTAGTGAAAAGCCCCTTTTTAAAGGGTGGCATTGTTTTTACATTAAATTGATATAGGGAATTTCCAAGATTGTCCTACGTCAATGGTATATCTTTGGGAGAAGCCATCAACATGTGATCACTTGGGGCATGACCCCAAGGATTCTCAAAATTAGGAGAACAAAGCTACAAATAGAACACCCTTAAATTTCTATTAAGTCACATAGGTGCATCTACTTATAGGTCTAGGCCTAGCTCTAATTAAGTCCCTCTTCTTTTACTGACGGAAGGGTGTCCCAAAGTTTGGACACACAACAGTCCTAAATTAATGACCTATCCTGGAAACTCCTTGAAACTATCTTTTTATTGCTTTACAGTTGTAATATGGCTGAACATGTACATTCACTTCCAGGCACAGAAGGGATAAATAATGTAAGATGCAACGATGTGCTTTGAAAACCTTGAATTTATTTTATCATTGTAAATCCAATGAAAGTAATCTGTTTTTACAGGGACTTCTTTTTTAATGAAATCAATCCCTCAATAAAAATAACAATGTTTGCAGTAAATTTAAATGTGTGTATTAAAATCAATAGGACATAGTTCATAATCCAGGCTGGTTGTGTAGATAGGTGTATGTGGCGGCACATAACAGAGTCTCGCACAGTACGGAATGAATATTGATAGTCTTCTGTTCTGCAACATTTCTCAGATCGTTAATATTATTAGCGGATACAAGAGTCAGACTCTTGCACCCTTTCCTATAACATGGGATCAGCATTAAAGAGTAAGTACTATAAACTGAGATCAAAGCAAGGTCGGTTGTAATTACTTTACACTATGACATGTTAGTATTCACATAAAAAGGACAGTCACTTGTATTGTAAATGTCTCTTGGAATCATTGATGTCATGGTGTTGAAACTGGGGCAACGTAATAACAAATGGGTGTTGGAACAAGGGTTTTAATCATTTGTCTCAATGGGATCAAGAAATATTTTAGTTTACTTTAAGTCATATTCTAAATAGCATAAAGCCTGGTTCAGATCAGAGCCGTTGTCATAGATTCTCTCAAAAATTGCGCACAAAATAGCACTGTATGCTCTAAATAGATAAATATTTGAACCTAGCCTGAGAGTTCCAATTTTTCCAAAGCCAATTTGCTGCACAAAACCAGAACATTTTTATAGGTGTAAGAGATCTAGTCACACTATCTCTCTCTAACAGGGCAATTCTTCAATCAGCACCTTCTAAGTGCAGATTTATAACACTACTTTTGTTTATAGGGGGCATTGTGCTGACTTTATTGTTTAAGTGAGGCACCCTGCTGACTATGACGATGGGGGCACTCTACTCACCTGCCTATCATCCATGAGAGGAGTAGATGCTTAGTATTCTAAATGTAAAAAATCACAGAAAAATGGGACATTTTTGGCTCAAAAACACAGCAAAGGCCATACTTACAGCTCAATGGCTGGACTAAAAACTGAAAAGTAGGAGGCAAAAAGGGGCCCCTGTGCTACTTGGGAAAAATAAAAAGGTGCCCCCTGATTGCTGAGCGGGGAGCTCACCCACCCCTCCCCTAGGGAAAAAAAAAAAAAGAAAAAAAAAACTGCACATTAAATTTATACCTGTTTCCCCCAGTATGCAGAAAAGCCCCCAGTATAACACTTTTGGGGGGTTGCACAAATGCCAAAAAATACGATAAGACAACCACTCACACAGTTCTTTGTTGGGGGGGTGGGGGCTGGTATTATAATTGCATAAGATAAGGCGAACAAAATGTGCCATTAATAAGATGAATGTCCGAGTAGAGGTTTTTGTATGTGAATAAATATATCAGTTGGCTGGTGCACCAAGCTGGCTTACAGCCTATTATTCCAAAAACTAATCAATTAGGCAGGCTTGCCCAGCCTTTTTAGGTGCAACACAAAATACAGAAACCCTTCTGCTCCCCAGTACTTTTGGGCAAAAAAATTACATACTTGAAAAATATCAAAATATTGAATGGTTTAAAATTGATATAATGGCCACTATACCCAAGCTCACAAAACCACGTCAAAGCTCCCATTTTTTTGGGGGTCCCCTACCTAACAATTTAAGAAAAAACACAGAAAAATGTACACAAATAAAGAATTCCATAAGGTGCCAGTCTCAGGTTATTTTGTGGGGCCCATTTTGGGCCAGGTAACAACATGTTAGTCAGACTCATAGTATTATGTAAGGTGGATAAACCTAGTTTGTTCTTCCCCTTGCTTAAAAGGTTGTAGGTACATTGCGATTACAATCAGAAAAATACAAACCCTGTTGTGTGTTGCTGTTCATTTAAGGTTGCATTTAGCTACCTCAAAGATTTTTTTTAATTATGTCCTGATATGTAAAATCCACAGAATTCAAAGAGGATGTATTTTCTATTTTTCATGAGTATATATAATCCATGAACTATATTATACTGTGTTATTCTCTTCCTCATTCTTTTCAAATGTAGTTGAAGTGTGAAGATTAGTACTGTATCATGTTCTGTTATACTAGATGTCACAGTTGTCTGGGGCTATGTGGTGCTTTCCACACACTGTGCACCTTGCAAGTTAGAGGTGAATTGCAGGGCCATTTTACTCCATGGTTTTACTTTGCCTTTCCCTAAATATTGGGTATACATGGCAGCACAGCCTTTGTCTGATGCTGGTGTACATGGCACTGGTGCACCACAATACTATGCCTATACGTATGGTACACTTAGATCTGGACTTGTCTATCTGAGATATACTGGTAAACTGTAAGCTGAAGGTGGTTTATTCACCTGGTAACACATTGCTGGATTCGAGACCAGAGCGGTCTGTTAATTTTGGGAGAGATAGTTGGATGAAATACGAGAAGTGAGGCATGGGGCCTGTGGAGATGGTGTGCAGAGGGTTTTCTGGTGCATTGAGGTACAACTGTGTGAAAGTGTGATACTGCTACTTTTGTGAGTAAGGTCTTGATTTCACTTCAAAGTAGAGTGGCTGTATAGTTTTAGATGTGGGAAGGAACAATTGATCCTGCTTTTGCTAACATAGGACAGGCTATGAGAGATACCAGTCTGGAGCAGTCCTTTTTGTAGACTCTTCTAGAGCTTGGTTAGTGGTTAGCCCAAAGGGAACCAAATGGGGGGAGTAGTTCTGAGGATAAACCCTGGGGAGGCTATAGCAAGGTCCTTTTGTGGCTATGGAGTCCAGTCCATGGAAGGGCAAGCTATTAGCTACAGTAGAAGTCTGGTTGCTTGGAGGCCTAATGCATGGCCAAGTTGACCAAAACTGACAGGGAGAACTAGTTGGTCAGAACCAAGGAGTGGCCTGGTTGGTCTGTCCTGCAGAAAAGTAGACTGAGCAGAACTCTTGATAGTAGGGGTAAAGACAAAAGGACCCTTGAGGGATAGTTGCGGTGAACTCTATGATCAAATAGAGGGGTTATTCAGGTCAGGGCCTGGTAATTGAAAACCAGTGTGGATCTCAAGATGAGAGAAAATCTTGGGGAGACACATGTAAAAAGCAACACAGAGCCTGGGTTAGATGTGTTCTTTAGTGATAAGCAACACAGTTCAGTCAAGGAATATTGTTAACAGAACGTGTACTAGAATGGAAGAGTCAGTAAAGAAAGGGCTCTTGAGTGGCATTGACCCTGTCCTGTCTATGTAGAGAAAGTTATGTTGAGTGTGAACATCAGTGTAATAAATCTAGTGGACAGTGTGAAGGGAACACTGACCAGTGGTGAAGTGAACAATGAACTGTCCAGAGCAGAGGTTGTTTGATGTAAATAAATGTATCAGTTGGGTTCCAGAAAGTTTTTCGATTCAAAATGAGACCATTGAACATTAAGCTTGATTGCCCCCACTTAGTATGAACTGTAACCACTATGCTTATTGTGTCTTATAAAGTGAACAGTAATCATTAAACAATGATGTTGGATTTCAGCCATAGCTTTTTTACTTTATATGCAGCAGAATGTGTTGCAGTTTTGGACATGAATTAGCCCCACTTAGGTATTTTGTCTTCCCAACACGGTTTCCGCATGGAATACAGAAAAAAGTTAAAGGGGTTGTCTCACCACGCTGTTTCAGAGAGCCAAAAGTAGCATTCATTCATGCATTCTGTCTCTTCCTGGCTAGACTGTGTGTAGTTCTATGGCAGTGATTAGCATATAATATGATACCAGCATATCAGCTGGTATTCAAAGGTCTGCTAGTTACTCTGACATGAGAGCAGGAGATGTTTATCTAAAGTCCAGAGAAGTGTCAGAGCTAAAGTAAGCAAATGTAATTAGTCTCCTTTGTTTGTAAGATCAGATAACACTCAAGTTATGAAGCTTTTATGTGTGCTGACCTGTTTAATGAAATCATCCCTGCTATCAGATAAGACAAACAGCATGGAAGAGTAGGTCAATAACCTAGAGAAACCTGAGTGTACTCAGAGCTGATAAAATCACTTTTATCTCCTCAAAAAGAAAAATAAATAAAGCAATCTATTTGGAAAACGTCTTAATTTACTGTTTCCTACATGTTGAAAGATAATCTCTGTAGGGAGACAACCCCTTTAAGTGTCATAGTTACATAGTCTGTAAGGCCAAAAAAGACAGATGTTCATCAGTTCAGCCTATTGTGCTATCGTGTTGATCCAGAGGAAGGCAAAAAAAACATGATATGGAAGCCAATTGTCTTCATTTTAGGAAAAAAATTCTTTCCCAACTAAATTCCTGGATCAACAACCCTTCTCCAGAATCCTAGTCACTATAACTTGTTATATTATTACACTCTAGCAATGTATCCAGACCATTTTTGAATTATGTTAGTGAATTCACCATATGTAATATTTGGATGCTGACCACAGGAATAATTAATAAAGATATATACTTTTTGTTTCTTATTTATTAGTACATATAAATTTTATATATCTAGTGCAGACCTTCTGCCTAGTCTTCAAAAACCGTACCATGTATACAAAAAATAAGAGCACAAAAACACTTAGCTGATTTCAGCGAGTCCCCTTTTAAGGGAAGTGGTGCAGGTGAGCACGCCAACAAGCCATACGAGGAACGAAGCAGAACCCAAGTCGTCCCTACATCAGTAGCTGCATGTAGCCCGATCTCGCGTGATAGCTGCAATATTTTATATATATATATATATATATATATATATATATATTTATATGTACTAATAAATAAGAAGATAAAAAGTATATATCTTTATTAATTATCCTGTGGTCAGCATCCAAATATTACGTATAGTACTCTATAGCAGGGGGGGTCCTGCTTTGATGCTGCTAAGCACAGAAACACAGAAGTGCAATAAGTAACATTGTGACTGTGAGTGAATTCACCATGACAAGTTCCTCTGGCAGAGAGTTCCACAGTCTCACTGCTCTTTCAGTTAATGATTCCTTTCTATATTTATGTAGAGACTCTCCTCTAAACCTAGAGGACGCCCCCTTGTTTTAGATCCAATCCTGGGTATAAATAGATCTTGATAGAGATCTCTATATTGACCTTTGATATATTTAAATATATTTATTGTGTCACCTGAAGCCGTCTTTTCTCTAAGCTAAATAACCATAATCTTGCCAATCTTCCTGCGTATATCCACCCAGTCCTTTTATTATTTGTTGCCCATCCCTGAGGCTGTTGAAGCCCTACATTGTATTTAACGTGCAATGGTGCCCACAACTATGTACAATATTCCATGTGTGGTCTAACCAGTGACTTGTATAATTGAGAATAATGTTCTCATCATGTGCATCTATGCCCCTTTTAATACACCCCATGATCATATTTGCCTTGGCAGCTGCTGCCTGACACTGGTTGCTACAATGAAGTTTACTGTCTACTAGTATTCCCATGTCACGTTTACCCAGCTTTTTATCGTGTAACAAGTAATCATGTAATGGATTTTTCCTCCCCATGTGCATAACCCTGCATTTATCCGTGTTAAACCTCATCTGCCACTTTACTGCCCAAGCCTTCAACTTATCCTGACCTCTTTGTAATAAAACATTATCCTCTATTGTGTTATTTTTAGAGCTTAGTATCATCTGCAAAGATTGATATTCTACTGTTCAATCCATGTGAAGGTCATTTATAAATAGTTTAAAGAGAATAGGGCCCAATATTGACTCCTGTGGTACCCCACTAGTAACACGAATCCAGTCTGAGTAGGTTCCATTTAGCACCACCCTTTGTCTTCTATCACTGAGTCAGTTTCTTACCCACTTGCAAACATTTTCCTCCAGTTCAAAAATTCAAATTTTACTTACCAACCTTTTATGTGGAACAGTATCAAGTGCTTTAAAAAATCCAGATATATGACATCCACTGCTTCACCCCAATACAGTCTAGAACTAATCCCTCATAGAAGCTGATGAGATTAGTTTGACAGGACCGATCCTTCATAAACCCATGCTGGAACGGAAGTTATACATTTCTTTTCAGTGAGATACTCCAGGATAGCATCTCTTAGAAAACCTTCAAACATTTTACCTACAAAAGAGGTTAAACTTACCGGTCTATAGTTTGCTGGATCACTTTTTGACCCCTTTTTGAATATTGGCACCACATTTGCTATGCGCCAATCCTTTGGGACATACCCAGTTTATAGAGGCCAGCCACTCCCCTATGCAAACAATCCAAGAATTTTCTTGGATGTGCTGACCAAATTTGGATTTTTGGATTATTTGTATGGGAGAGTGGCTAACCTCCATTTTGGATGTGCACTCCGCCCATCCACGCAGACTGCTTTTAATCAGAGCAGAATGTAGCTCGGATAAGATGGAGGTCTGAACAGATATCAAAGGCCACATGTATGAAAACTGTCTAGATCTAAAACTCACTTTGTTGCCCACAGCAACCAAACAAAGCATCCCTCTAATTTTTTCAGAGCACTATATGAAATGAGAGGGGTGCTCTAATCGATTGCTATGAGTAACAAAGTGAGTTTTAGACCTAGACAGTTTTCATACATGTGGCCCCAAATGTGGTAACATTTCAGAGTAGATTCCCATCTGCACTGTGCTAAGAACCTAACATTTTGATGCATCCTAAAATAGCAGTAATGCATTTTGAATAATTCCTGATATTGTGTTTGCATTATTAATTTTATAAGTATTGAATGATTTATCTAATAAACGTTGCACTTTTAAAGAGTACATAAAGAAAATAAAAAAATGTCAAGTCACCCGTATAGACAAAAGATTATCAAATTGCCGCATCTAGTAATGTAAACAACAGAAGCATAATAGTGTTTTCATATGGTAACATGGGTTTAAAAAAAGCATTGGTGAGTCAGTGTCCCATATGCACCAGCTGGGCTATATACTTTAGTTAGCTGTCACCTCGAAGCTTGACCGACAGCTAGCTCTACATGCCGAACAAAAGAATTGGACACTTGAAATGCAACTGCTTGATCCTTATTTTGCCCAACACCATCTGTCAGGGAAGAGTTATTTGGCTAATATTTATCTAATTTGCTTGGTGAGCTTTAGTCCCTGACATAAGTTGGCTTCTCATTCTAATTATCAGTGGACAACCCAAAAATAAATAATAATAAAAATAATAATCAGATAGGGTAACATAAAAACAATGTTTATGACTTTTTGGTTCAGTGTTTGTTTTAATTTTCCATATCACTTTCCATATTTTTTTTTAATTCTTAAGTCCTGCAATTTTCAATATGGCCACTAAGCTTAATAACAGTCTAACACATCCTGTTCTGTAGAGAGAGATTTTCAGTAGTCTACTCATTATCAGCACACTGAAAGGTGAAACTAATGTGTATAGATAACACAGGATCCACCGGTCACAACAGGAGATAGTTACAGCTCCCCTCCCTGCAACACTGAATTCTTTCCAGGTCACAAAGCATGCCTAGAAAACTCTCCTATAGAAGTCAATGGGACTGAGTCAGTCCACAGGCTCCTATGTGCATGAAGCTGCTGTAAAGTATCTCTCTGACTACTATTAAAAGCAGTGCAAGCAAGAATGCTGTCCCTACAATCACATATACACGACTGAATTGAGAAATCTACAATCAGAAATGTCTCTGAATCCCCTTTTTTTCTCATTAAAAGTTTTATTAAATTTTAATCAAAAGAACAATCAGTAACACATAACCATATAGCATGGGGGAAATACAAAAAAAAATGGTACATCTGTAACACATGGGTCATCAACATCAGTGTAGGACATTGTGCATGAATGACAGTTAAAGATAAAGCATAAACCAGACCATACACTTCAGGAGATACATAGGTATAAGACCACGAGACCCCGTATATTAAAAGGTAGCAAATGAAGTTCAAACAGAACAGTATATTCCCATAAATGGAAAAGGGACAATAAGTGAACAAAGACAAAAACAAGGTCTATGGTTCTTAAACCCATTTAAAGAAGTTATTAAATCTAGAAGACCCAGCATGTCCTATATGAGATAGAACATTAATTTCAATGGGAACTGCATAATGCTTTATTTATCCTGTAGTGGAGCTGCAGGAGCATTGAATACTTGCTGCCATGTTCCCCCACAGATAACAGCTGATCACTGGTGGCCACAGAGGCAGAAGTCGCTGTGATCAACTTATGCTTTGGTGATCCCTCTAACATAAAGAGTTTGCCCAAAGTGGACATCCCCTTTAAATATACAACTAGTTGTGACAGTTAAATTGTGGGTATGCAGATAATTAGGATGGGATTTGACAGGCTGTATTCGCTGGACGTGCATGTGTCTGATATCAAGTGATTAAAGGGACAGCATTATTCTGCATAGCTCTTATTCAACCACGGTACACTGTCTGTCGTTATATATAAGTATGCCGTATTAAAAGGGTATTAACCTTAGTGTAAACTTTACCTAAATATGGGTATTAAAAATCACAGCAGCAGATGATCTTGTTGTGGTATCGTTACACCTAAAAGAAACAGATGGTCATTTTAATATGAGATACAAAATGCATAGCATGGCTTTGTGGCTATTCCAGTGCACACACACAGTATGCATTTTTATATGCTTATTGCAATAAAATGGTAAAATGACCATCTGTTTCTCTTACTTAGAAATGGATGAAAACGTGTCACATGGAATGAGTAAGATAAAATAGCCAGTGTTCTGATCCACCCAGGTCTTATACATAGTATTGTTGAATAACCTTCCAACATGGTTGATTTTCAAGGAAATCTAAGTTTAGAAAAAAAAATTCTAAGTTCATGTTAGGGAATTTTTAGTTCTTAAACTCCCTTTTCAGTATCCTCATCTATTAGCCAGAGCAAAAATGGGCTATAAAGAGTATCTCTTTTTTTGGCGGACCCAACACATCTATGCATTAGGCAGACTGTCCAATGATTTTAATGAGAGCTGTATAATGCTTAAATGAGTTTTCTCACCACAATCATTAGCCTTTAATATGTAAGGAAAGGTAAATGAAAACTATTACCAAATACACTGCTATTTTGATTTTGCTTTGTTCAGAAGATAAAGGAAATGTTATCTACGGCTAATGTACACAAGTTTCTCTTGGTTACTGACCACCTCTCCCTGCTCTCTTATCTGATTGTTGCAAGCTGCCGACCATGGTGAGTCATTCCCTGCTGAGTATTATCTCTAGCACAGAAGCTTGTTTATCTAAGTTAATAACAAGTTTTAACCATTAGAGATCAGTAGCCTTGTGCACTACAGATTATAAACCTCCAGCACTCACATCACTGTAACAGTTATAGTAGAGCTCATATAACAATCATTGCTGTAGAAATACCCAAAGTCTAACCGGGAAGTGTGAGTCTGAAGCTGGCTGTAGCTCTGTGAAACAGCATGTTGAGACAACCTCTTTAATTTCTCCTGTGGTAGCACTACAAGAATATTGAACACTTACTGCCAGGTTTCATTACAGATTTCAGCTATTTCAACAATATGACACTCTCAGACCAGCTTTTCACTGAGGGAGCTTTGTAAATGATGACTGGTATGCAACATCATTCCTTTATTTATAGCTACATGAGGTATATCATAAAATATTTGTATAAAATCATAATAAAACTTCAAATGTTTGTCCATTTTAAACAATCCCTATTTTTTCGAGGAATCCCCTGATGACGAGCTGATCATAGAGGGTCCAGGGACCCACCAATTCTTCACCCTGCGTAGGAACTAGGAAGCAGCACCACCACAGGGGAAATTAGGAGTTACATAATTCCCACTGATATCAATGGCCTTTTTCTTCAATATGTGGACATCCTGGGTTCTCCAAATCGAGAGACCCAGTTTGTAACTGTTCTCTTCCTTGGCTAATAGATAAGGATCCTAAGCAGGGAATATTCCTCCGTTAACTCAGAATTTCTGAATAGGAGAAACCAGACAACCTATTTAAAGTATAGTTTCTCTTTTTCTCAAACAAAGCAAGTTAAATAACAGGTATAACTCAGAAAAATGTAACTGCTACAGGAGACAGGTTTCAACCAGAGAAAAGTCAAAGAGATTTATTAGGATATAATGTGATTCGAGCATAGGCCTGGTTGTTACAGTAAGGTGCAAAGCACAGACCTGCAAACACTGGATAAAAAGTATCAAAAAATGTAACAAAAGTCTAGGAGGAAATATAACAAAAAAAAGTAATAGAAGAGACATAGAAGGCAAATTCATCCGTAAAATACAAGATGTGTTTAACTCTGCCTGGTGAAATCCATACTAATGAGTCTCTTCTCCCCCAGCTCATTAAATATAAATACACTAATATAGTACTCTGGCCTTGTCCTCCGGCAGAATTTACCCCAACAGGATAATAAATTGTAAAACATTTAGGAGAAAGTACATTTCTTCACACTGTTGAACTACTCTGTCCAGTCGAATACCTTCAGAATTACATGTCTTCGGGCTGGGATCCCAGATTCAATTATTCCTTGATATAACTGGTGGCTATCTGTGGTAAGCTTACATAATATATGTAATGATATATAAAATAAAGATAAATTAAGATTTAAGTTAGGGTTCTATAACATCTCCAGTCATTTGTTCCCTAGCCATGGAATAATTGCTGACCTTCAGCCATGCGCACTATTTGCTTGAGGTTCAAGGATGCCATTAGGGAAGTTTTCCTCTCAGGAGCCCCGATTACATTTTTAACGCCTTTCTGACAGCCAGTCATAATAATATAAATATATATATTATTATGTTTATTATATTTATAATATAATAAAATATTTTCCTTTTTTTCCTCCCTGTCTTCCACAAAACATAACTTTTTTATTTTTCCAGTTATACAGACATACAATATCTTTTTTTTTCAGGACAGGATCTACTCTTTAATGGTGCCATTGAAAATAACATAGAACATACTGGGAAACTGAAAAAAAAAATCTAAGTGGCGGTGAAATGTGAAAAAATAATGTACTTGTGTCATGTTTGTAGGGGTTTTGTTTTTATATCGTTCCCTCTCTGGTGTAAATGATGCATTATCTGTTTTCTGCAGGTTGGTTTGATTCCGTCAATACCAAATATGTAGGGTTTTAATTTTGTTTTAGTACTTTTTTTAAAAAAAATAAAAAATTCTCTATTTCTTAAATTCGTGCTGCAGTGCCATTTTTGCTACCAATAACTTTTGTATTCTTCCACCTATGAACCCAAGTAAAAGTACATTTTTTGCAGGCTGAAGTGTAGTTTCTGTTGGTACCATTTTGGGATACAATTGACTTTTTGATCACTTTTTATTTAGATTTTTATGGGACATGAAATGACTAAAAGAACGCAATTTGGGCGTTTGGAATTTTCTTCCATCTATGGGGTTCAGCATACGGGATATATGATTTTAGATTTTAATAGATCGGACATTTATGGACACAGGGATACCAATTGTATGTAAGATTTTTATTTCTTTTTTTATTTCTGAAATGGCAAAATGCATGTTTACAAAAATTGATTGAAGAAGGAGGTAAGTATTACCGCAGGAACAGACTATATAGGATTTATTTGTAGTCTATAATGAGGAGATACAGAGGTTTGCTTGAAGCTGTGTACACCAAACGGTGTATAGATATTTTTTTAAGAAGACTATTTACAAATTTTCTTTATTTTTTTATTAGATGCACAAAAATGGTAGGATATAACCTGTAATACTTTGTTTAACTAAATAATCACATAATGGGGAATTACACTTTATATTAAATACACACTGTTCACAAAAATTAGGGATATTTGGCTTTTGGTTGAAATCTCAAGGTAAACATAACATTTCTTGAAACATTTTTAAATGAGCTAAATGAGACCATCACTTAATTACAGTACTTCTTGCACAACTTGCTGATCTCTAATAAGGAGCTTAATGGCAAAATTCACTACAGGTGCTTGATCCCTGAATCACCCAATAAATTTCGGGGATCCATTTGAATCGGGATTTGAACAGTCCTCCTCATCTTGCTGTTCACATTTTGACATCATGAGACCAAGATAACACCTTACAACTGATCAACAGTACCTTGCAATTACGAGGCTTCAGGCAGAAGGATCTCAGATGGAAGTGTCATGTGTCTCATGGCATGCCATTTTATGTGGCCTGTTAGAACTCACATAGTGAATCGGGATGGACGAGATCCATACTCACATGGATCAGCTCTCCACTTTCTCTGGAGGATGTAGCCAGTGCTTGGCCCAGGTAGTGGGCACCATCTTGAATTCAGAATTCTGTTCACTTCAGCAACTCATAGGCAATAGCACAGATCTATTCAGGCATTCTGGACACCCTCCAAGGAGTAAAGGTCTCTGATAAAGAGGTGGAAGGGGCTATTATGTTAAAGGTATTGTGTCATCAGAAAATGATGATTATTTAACTCATGTTTTTATGTTAAATATGTTTTTTTAGGAATTTTTGGTTGTTTGTTTTTTTTATATCAGCATCATTATTTTTTTAAAAAAATCCTGAGATCGTGCAATTTTCACTTTGGCCACTAGGCCTAATAATAGTGTGACATCTCCTGTTCTGTGGATAAAACATTTCAGCAGTCTGCTCATTCTCCTCAGGGAGGATTACACTGAAAGGTGACACCAATGTGTGTAGATAACACAGGATCCAACATTCACAATATAAAATAGACACAGATCACTCTCTCCCTGCACACTGACTTCTTCCCAAGTCACAAAAAATTCCTAGAAAACCCTGCCATAGAACTCAATGGGTCTGCTCCTGTTCATAGACCTATCTAGCTGCTGTGAAATACCTCTCCAAATGCTGTTAGAAAAGAATATGTATCAGTATCTTGTCTTAATTAGTAAACAAAAAATTGGCAATAGATTCCCTTTAATTAATATTTTGGCCCTTTACTGACCAGGTGGTGCACCAAAATATCTCTGGTGTAACAATTTGAACTACTTTAATCAGAAAAAGGTACATACACGTGTAAGGGACAGTCAGGGGCGCACGAGAAGACACAGACGGAGTGAGGCCCTGATGCTGGTCCCAACCTCTGTCTCTGCCTCTTGGTGGAAACCCGACTCATTAATAAGGCAGCCCCAACCAGAAGACTGAGAGCTACTCTGAGCCAAGTGAGACACAAGACGCAGATGAACAAACACAGAACAAACAAAGGTGGGGGGGCCCTTTATTTTAAAAGGTTTTTACTGTGAATTTCCTTTTTTTTTTTGGGGTTTTTTAGTTTTTTTTGGGGTTTTTTTTTTTTCCCCCTCTTTTTTTTTAAAAAAATTACCCGGAATTTTTTTTTCCCCCCTTATAACTTTTTTGGGCTTTTACAGCCCCTTTTTTCCCCCGGGGTACCCAAAGGGCCCCCTGGGGTTAAAAACCAAAACCCCAAAAAAAAAACGCCCCCATCCCCCCTTTGAATGCCCCTTCCCCAGAAAAAAAAATTTTGCCCCCCATAGAAAAAGGGCCCCTTTTAAACCCTGGTAAAACCCCCAAAGCGGGGAAAAATTTTAGGGATTTTTTTATTAGCAAAAAATTAAAAGGGACCCTTTTTTTTTTTTTCCCCTTTTATCGGGTCCCAAAATTTTTACTTTGCCTTTTTTAAAAAAGGCTAAGTGTAAGGGCCTGGGCCGGGCCAAGAGTGGGGGCCCTTGTGGCCCCCCGCCCCTTTTGGGGGAAACCCCATTTTTTTAAGGCACCCCCCCAAAAGATGGGGCAGGCCCCTGAAAAAGAGCAGGAAAAAAAACCGAAGTGAAGGCCTGAAAAGGGGGGCCCCGGGGGGAAAAAAGAAGCCCCAAAAAGGTAAGCCCAAAAAACCGGGCCCTAGGGGGGGAAAAAATTGCGGGCGGGGGGTATAAACCCTTTTTTCCCAAAAGGCTGAAGAAAGGGTTTTGGGGAAAAAAATTTTCAGGACCTTGGGAAAAAAGGGACCATAAAAAAACCCCAAGGAGCAAGCCCCTTTGAAGTCGGGTTTTGGCCGGGCCCCCGTTTTAAAACGGGGAAAAACCTTTTAAAAAAAATTTTAAAAGCCTTTAAAAAAACCCTTTTATCCAGGCCGGGGGAAAACCCCCCCCTGGGGTCGCCTTTTGGAAAACCCCCTTTTTTTTTGGGGCCCCCCTTTGCTTTTGGGGCCCCCCTTAAATAGGTGCCCCGGGTTTGGCCCTGGTGCCCGGGGCCCCTTAAAAAAAGCGGGCCTTTTTAGTTGGGGTTTTTTTTTTTTCCTTTGAAAAAACGCTTTTTCCCCTTTTCTCTTTTGTCCCGGCCCCCCTTTTTTGGTTTCCCGCCTTTCTGGGCGGGTTTTTTTTTGCTTTCTCATGAGGGGGGCCCTTCTTTTGGGGCCGGGGGGGGGGGAAATGGGTTCCCGGCGGGAGAGGGGGGTCCCCCCCGGGCCGGGGGTTTTTTGGCCCCGCCACCCCAAAGGGGGCCCTTTTTCCCCAAACTTTCCCCGGGTTCGGGGCCCCGATTTCGGCGCCGGGGGACCTTTTCCCCGCGGGTGGGGTTTTGCCCGAACGTTTCGGGGGCCCTTTTCCCCGCCCCGCCCGGCCCCTTCCCCCTTGCCTGGGCCTGGGGAAACTTGGCAAAACCAAAACCTTTTACCACTGCTTCGACATAACCCTGATAAATTTGGGGCCGGGGGGGAAATCCCCCCTTTTTTTTTTTTTCCCTTTTTTCCTTGAAGCTGAAAAAGTCCCCGGGGGTGTCACCCCCCGGGGGACCACCGGGGTGGGAAAAAACCCCCCCGACCCCCAGAATGGCGAGGGGAAAATTTTTTCCCGGGGTTTTTAAGCCCCAAAGCGTTAGAACCCCATTCCCCCACCCCAGGGGCCCCTCGAGGATTAGCCCGAGTTCTGCAATGGGTTTTTTTTGGGGGCCTGCCCAAACCCCCCTAAAAACCCTTTTTTAAAGGGGGGGCTTGAAGGTGGGCACCTTTCCGGATTTAGGGGTTTTAATGACTTTGGCTTTTTCTATTCCCGGGGGGTGGGAAGAGAGCGGGGAAAGGGTTGGGGGGTCCCTGGGCAGTTCAGGGTGATCTCCTGTCCAACCTTTTTCGCTGGTTTTCCTACTTCTCCCCCACTACCCTTTGCCATCTCCCTTGGGGGGCAGGAAAACTATGGGATTGGGGGCCCCGGGCGCTATCAGAAGGAAACATCGGGTGGAAAACGCGTTTTTGCTTTTACGTGGAAAGGGGCTTTAGTCTGAGGGTGCCCCCCACCCATTTCTGGGAAAACAACAAACCCTAAGAAACGCAGGAAGGGGTAATCAGGGGAAGTTTCCCCCTAATTGGAAAAAAGTTTCCTTGCCGTAACTTTAATCTTTGGGGGGTTTAAAAGTTTTTCTTTCCCGCCCTTTATCGATTCGGGGGCTGCCTTAATTTTTTGCAGGGGTGGCTAAAACCTTAGGGTTTGAGCTAATTTTCCCCTATTTCCCCTTTTTGGTTTCGGCGCAATTTTCCCCCCCTAAGGGGGGGAAAAAGATCCCAATACCAAATAAACCCCAATGTTGGGTTTGCATTTTTAACAACTTCTTTCTTTGCATAGGGGTTACCATGGCATTATTCTAGGGTTACCCTGGTTTCCCCAATAAACCGGTGTTTGTGGGGGATGCTGGTGTAAAAAGGGGGGAAACCAGTGGTGATCATTGAAAACTGTACAGTTTTGGGACTCCATAAACGTAACCCCCCCCATTCCGATTTTTTTCTCTGATTTCAAAAGCTCTTTTATGAGACCGTTTTCGGACACCCCTGCCCTGCAGGCCCCTTTTGATGTGTATGATCCGTTCCGGGGGGAAGTTTCCTAGGGGGTTTTTCTTTAATTTCCACCCCAGAACGGGTCTATTCAAAATATTAAAAGGGACCGGAAAAGGGTCATTTAAAATCTACTCGCCGGGGAGGAGGGGTTTTTCTTTTTCGAGAAAAAGAGGAGGGCCGGTCTTTTTATTGACTATAGGGGTCAATAAAATAAAAAATTAAAGCCCACCACCCCCGATCCCCCATCTCTTAATGGTTGTGGGCGCCCCCATGTTCCCCCAAAGTCGACCTTCGGGGGGGGTACAAGCTGATTAATCAAAAGGGGGGGCGAAAGGAAGTGGCCTTTTTAAAACCCTGAGGGCATTTCAAAACTTAGTCATGCTTTTGGGCTTTGAATGCACCTGCCGTTTCCAAGATTTGTTAAACATTTTCAGGGGCCCTTTAGGTATTTGTAAATTTTATCTAGTGACTCATTTTTTCCCCCAATAAATCCATCGGGGTCATGTCGGGGGTCCTTCCCGGTTTGTCAGAATCAACTTTGCCCAAAATTTTCTAAATTTTTTGTTCGGGGGCCAGGGGATAGGGGTTTTTGGGGGAATAGAGTCCCAGTTCTAAAGTATGGGTTCACAAAAGGTTTTGCCCCTTTTGTGGGTACGGCCTACCACTTTTAAAAAAAGACAATTTTTTTGGTTTGCTAACTTTATCGCAAAATTTATTAAAAATTTTTCCCCGTTGTTAAACCCCTTACTGCCCTTACTAAGAAAGGATGCCCCCCCTCCTGGGCACGAAGCCGGAAGATTGTTACACTGAAAAAATGTTTTTTGTTTCATTCTTGGTCCACCTGCCCAGAAAAACCCCTTTTTTGTGGGGGGGATGGTCAAAACGGGTGTGGGGGCCCTCCTTCTCGGGGGCTGAAACCTTTTTAAACCCAAATTTAACCCCTCGCCCTTTTTCTCCAAATTCTCTACGTGAGATTAACTATTATTGGTAACCGGGGAAATTTCTCGCCCTTTAAAAGGGTTTCGAAGGGGGGGAAAACCTTTGGAGGGGGGTAAATAGAGTAACTGTTTTTACAGATCATAAAAATCTGTTTTATCTTGAAAGCTAAGCTTTTAAACCCCGTCAAGGGATGGGCCTTTTCTTTATTTGGTTCAATTGTTAACCACCCTCCGGGCTAAATTTAAGGCCCCGCCTTTTTCTCAATTTTTCTTTTAGAGTGACTTCTCAAGGGGGACCCGGAAAAATCCTTGCTCCGGGGGAGTCGTGGCTACCCTTATACAATTTAGTCTCGCTATTGCGAACCTCAAGGCCGGGGCCCCCCGGTACCCCCCTAAACTTTTTGTTCCATGTCACTTCGTTTGAAATTGGGGGGAGGTTCACTCCTCATTTTGTCTGGGCATCCTGGCTCGGGGGCACCCGG
Source organism: Phyllomedusa bahiana (assembly GCA_025379985.1). Classification (NCBI taxonomy): domain Eukaryota; kingdom Metazoa; phylum Chordata; class Amphibia; order Anura; family Hylidae; genus Phyllomedusa; species Phyllomedusa bahiana. Next base: position 79,898 of record JAODAL010003649.1, read on the forward strand.
GTACCTTCTGTCCCTACCATTGGTGGGGCCTTCATGGGAGCTTTATGTGAAAGAATTTGTTACTGCTTGGGGGACCCTTGCCAGGGGAAAGGTCCCCCCCCCCCCCCCCCGTTTTCCCAAAAGGCCTGGTCTCACATTCAAGGATTTCATCACCGATCTTTCCCCCCCCAAAGGGGTAGATCGGGGATTTGGGTGGTGGGAACCATTCTCTAAAAGTGTCATCTCATTGCTTTTGGGAAAAGCCTTCAGCCAAACTCTCGCTGATTTATTTGTCCCCTCTATACTTTGACTCCCTGGTATTCCCCCCCAACATTGATCTACAGAGGGGGACAGTTTGGTGAGGTTCTGGAGGCATTCTGTGGGAAATTGGGCATCTTTCTGTCCTTCTACCCCCCTTTCATCCCCAACAACGGGCAAACTGAGGGAAATTAACCCTCGCTAAACAATACCCCCAGACACGTTCATGCCAGAAAAGGGGGAATGAATTTTTTGCCCATGGCAAGTTTGCCCTTAAAATATGAGAATTCCTCGACCAAACTCTCCCCCTTTTACTGTAATTACGGGTTTCACCCCCGATATTTCCCCGCTACAGGGTTTGGGAAACAAACTCCCCATGTCAAATCCCCCGTTAACCTGGCCTTTGGGGTGGAGTCATAGCCAGAAAAGCCCAAGCTCAGCAAATCATTACGCTAATAAAAAACGCCGACCAGACCTAATATGTATTGGCGACAAGGTGTGGCTCTCGAAAAAAATCTCCGTCTTCGGGGGCCATCACTAAATTCGCCCCCCGTTTACGGGCCCTTCTTATCACTGAAATTATTAAAACCGTATCTTTTAGACTCCGCCTTCCCAAGTTCACTCTTTTTTTCCCTCCCGTTTCCACAAATCTCTCCCAAAAAAAAATACATCCCGCTGTGGTCTTTGCCCCCCTCCTCATCCAGTGGTCTAAAGGGGGGTTTTAATAGAAATAGAGGTATTACGACTCCGCAGGGTTCAGATGCCCTCCAATACGGGCCCGAAGGGGTTCGGTCCGGAAGAAGGGTTTGGGGGGCTCTAGGGACTTTTCATGCCCCCAAAGGGGGCAAAATTACGAGCCAACCCATTCAAACCAGGGGGGTCTAAGGAGGGTCCGGGGGCCCTGTAGAGGGGGGGACGTCACGCCGTCCCTTTGGCCCGGTCGCCGGCTAGGGCGGGGAAATTTTAAAACTGCGTGCCTTTTTTGTTGCCCGTCAATTGTTGTTTTCTGTGCTATTGATTCCCGCTTGTTTGGGGTTTTCCCTTTTTGGGTCCATTCTGTCGCGCGCCGCCCCGTTATTGACTCACGTCCGACACTGGTTTTGGTTTTTTGTTTTTTTGTTTTGTTTCACGCTGCTTGGCCTTCAGTTTTGGGTTGGGGCCGGGTGTTAAAGGGGTCTTCCCCAAAAAGGGAGGGGGCCCGGGCGGATCAGTGTCAGGGCCACGCCGTGTTTGTTGCGTCCTGACCATCCCTAACAGTAAGTTTGACACCCATAAGCTAAAGTATTGGTCTGCCTTTGTCAACAGCTGTGACTAAACTACAGAACCCACCATGCCCTGACAGTCACAGTCATGTTACTACTTTGCTCCTTAACCAGAATGCATAAGATTTCTGAAGTGCAGTAGAGTATATGGAAATCAATGACTATTTTTAGAGTTTGCCATAAGATTCAGATCACTTTTAGCTTTTGATGAGAACATTGATCAGTTTCCTCACAAAAGCAGCTTAAAGCCTGACATTTATCATCTGTTAAGGCTACGTTTCAGAATGTGAGATCCGTGTATTGCATGCAGTCCCAGGTGATTCTGTGTCAGTTGTGTGCAATTTCCTATAGCCTAACAAATCTATCCATCCATCGCCTTCCCAGTGTAATGTCACTGATGGATTTACACTGATGGATCTACATTTTCAAAAAGAAATAATAATGATAGATACAACATAATCTTCCCGTAAAACAACACATTTTCCTCTTACTCTACCTCGTAAGCAGTGGTCACCAGAGACCACTAAACCCCATTTCTAAAGCAAAAGTCATTGAAAAGTGTCAATCATAATTTTAATGTCCATTTATATTTAAAGGTAAATTTACGATTTTGGTTATAGGCTATTTGACTATTTTTAATTCATGTTTAATGTAATATATGTGCAATACTTCAAAGATATACTGGCAGTAATTCTCAATGGCAGTGGAATGTACTTGATGTTTTAAGATGCCATTAAATATTATGTATAGAAGCCAACAGGTTAGTTTCCTGGATTATTAAAGGGATATATCAAACTCCAATGTTATAAAATATTTCCTATACATATTTTTCAGATATCTGTGCTTTCATGAGATTTTTCAGTTACTTTTGACACCTGCAGTACCACTTTTCACCATGGGCAGCAGCAATTAAATTTATTTGACAGTAAATGAATCTGGAATTGTATCAGACCCATGTATGAGAGCACCCAGATTTTGTATTGGAGCTTATGAGCTTCAAGCCATTCCTCTGGCAACCAAAGGTGTCTTAACATAATTTATTTCCCTCTCTATATGGCAGAAAACAATAACTCCTTACTACCGTATTTCATTTCCTGAGCATTACAGGCAAATGAATCTTAGAGTCTCTAAATGTGTGGAGTATTTGAAAAGAATTTGGTCTTGGCTTCTACGTGGTAGCAGATACTGGGCAATAGCCTCTCTTGAGCCCTCTATAATTTGGCCCTGCCTGTAGTCACTCCTCTGCTTCTGCTAGTCTACCTCTACCTTACCCTTTAGTAATAAATTATCAATGATTGGATATTTTGCAAAAAAGTGTGACAGTCCTGGCATTAAGGAAACCTGTAAGGATGTGTTTGTTCATAACAATCTGCTAAGTAATTCCTCTCTCTAAAACACACCCCTGTGGGGATCCATGTGGAGAGCAATCAAGAGGTTATCAAAATAGCTTTAGGGAGGGAGAGACACGCTTGAATAATGCACGATAAAACATATGGGTTTACTACTGTTTCCTTGCAAGGATAATCTGGAGCAAAATTAAACTGGCAAATTCTCATAAATATTTAAATAATTCATATTGTGAACATAATTTAGAAGATTGTGTTTTTACAAACCCCTCTGTTCTATTTGAAGGAAATAAACTGATTTGCTCCTATTGTTTGTGTAGAGGAAACAACTATTAACATAAAAAAAGTTCTGGGTCTGACATAAAATACTGAAATGTCTCCTAAGACTTTAGGCAGCGTTCTGGCATTCCATTGCATTGTATGCAACTTGTGGCTCTACAGCAGTGATTAAACTATAACTTCCAGCATGCTGGTAGTTGTCCTTTCTCCAGTAGGGTAGGGTTTATAGGGAGGGTCTGCACTATTCGGTTTTCTCTATCAATTGCAAGACACCTCTAGCAGCATACCATGAACACCAGAAAAGATTTGATTTCTAAGAACTATGGGAGACATGTATGGAACTAGGTGCATCAAAGTTCATTTTCTCATCTTTTTTTTTGTATAATGCGCCAGAATGTATGAAAGTGTTTTTTTGTGTGTTCATAAATGGTGTCTAAAGTTCATGCGCTTCGCCTGTGTGTTAGGCGCATTATGGAACTTAGGCACATTAGTAATGCGCCAAACATGTATAAAGGCTATAGATAAGCTGGAAATAGCATGTCAGTGAATAGAAACTATGGTAGTGATCTTGCTTGGTGGACCACAGGTGGTGTGCTGGCTCTTGCTGTATGTATAATAAATGGTGAGAGCAGCGAAAATAAACTTAAAATGTAATGTAGTAAAAAATTTAAGATCTCAACTTCATGAGTGGGTTATTTAATATAAAGTTAGTTTTAGGTTCTATTAAATTTAAATACAATTTATAGGAGATACTTTTATATTTTTGGGATATTATATATTTTATATGATAACATTTTTATTAAATGTAAATAATTTAATTGTATACAGTTTGATAATTATCATAAATAACTTTTTATTATTGTAAGTTGAGAAATATTGGACATTTTTTGCCCTAATAGCAAAACTAGTTCCACTTCGACTACTCTGGCTCTGGCAGATCACATTGAAATAGGTCGGCCTGTCCGAGCAGTAATGCTCCTAGTTTTGCTAAGCTACATTCATATGTGTCTAATATTACGATTGTTACATATCACAGCCCACTCATGTTTAGCACATTGTACGCCAGAAAAGCCTTTCATATGTCTCCCTATGTTTTTGTGTTGAGCTCCAATGTTCCATTTGGAACACTAGGGGTTTTGCTTATAACAGAGGTGTAACTTAAATCACCCAATATAAAATCTGTAACAAGATTTCCACCTACCCTCTTATTGGTTGGAATATTTTGAGAAAGACCTGGTTGGCCCGTATACATTTATATATATAGCCAAATGCCCAGCACCACAAACAACAGCATTTATATCAGAGTCTTCTGGTTCTAACCTCTGTTCTTCTCCAGTTTGTAAGAGACTTCAAAAATGCAAATTTCCACCTACCACGGCAAGGTGACCTCACTTCAGGCGGGAACCTTCGCTACATGTTGCCTCTCCTGGTGTCTGTTAATGTGGACATTTTCAGTTTTGATCAAAAATGTACACTAAGAACCTCAACATTTTCATATATTCCACAGTAGCAGTAATGCTTTTCCAAAAAATTCTTATATCCTCTTTGACTGTTTTTAGTGCCTGTAGAGTGCTGCTGATATTGTATGGCGTTTGCATTGCTTTTGGCTGTCACACCAGCGTGCACCTATACATGTGCTGACCTTATTTTGTTTTATCTTTTTATGGTAGATTTTGATACTGATAGACCTCTATCCTGGAGAGTGTTGTTCACTTGGTTGGCTGTTGTGAAGGGGTTTCTCTTCACCATGGAAATTATTATGCGATCATTCACCACTGTTGTCTTCCATGGGTGTCCAGGTCTTATCGCATTGATGAGTTCACCAGTGCTTTATTTCTCAGGATGTACCAAACTGTAGATTTTTCCACTCCTAATGTTGTAGCAATATCTGAGATGGTTTTTTTCTGTTTTCGCACCTTAAGGATGGCTTGTTTCACATGCATGGAAAGCTCTTTTGACTGCATATTTTCCTCACAGCAAAATTTTCCAGCAAAATCTTCCAAATCTAGCACCACACCTCAAATCAACTCCAGGACTTTTATCTGCTTGAGAATGACATAAGGAATTAATTACAAATATATATATGGACTTAACTGTAGTTTGCAAGGCTGTTGATCCAGAGCAAGGCAAAGAAATCCATGAGGTAAAAGACGAGTGTCATCAATTTAGTGGAAAAAAATCCTTCCTGACTCCAATCTGGCAATCAGAATAAATCCCTAGATCAACGGCCATTCTCCAGAATCCTAGTGACTATAACTTGTTATATTATTGCACTCTGGAAATGCATCCAGGCCCTTTTTGAACTCTGTTAGTCATTTCACCATGACAAGTTTTTCTGGCAGAGTGTTCCACAGGCTTACTGCTCTTACAGTAAAGAATCCCTGTCTATGTAGAATCCTTTTTTATTATACACGTAGAGGATGCCCCTTGTTCTAAATACAGTCCTGGGGATAAATAGATCTTGGGAAAGATCTCTATATTGACCCTTAATATATTTATACATATTGATTAGGTCACCCTGAAGCTGTCTTTTTTTGCTAATCTTGCCGGGTATTGTAGTCCACCCAGTCCTTTTATAATTTTTGTTGCCCACCTTTGAAGCTGTTCAAGCTCTGTTGCAATGCTGCCTATCTGACGTGTTTCAGAATAAAAAAAAAACATCCTTAGTCATAGCCTGTGTCACTGACCATTTCACTGTTATTCACCCACTTGTAACAGGGATCCAGTCTAAGTATGTACCATTGATCACCACCCTTTGTTTTCTAATACTGATTAAGTTACTTACCCACTTGCAAACATTCTCCCCCAGTTCAAGCATTCACATTTTATTTATCAACCTTTTTTGTGGCACAGTATCAAATGCTTTTGAAAAATCCAGATATATCACATCCAATGCCTCACCACGACCAGTATAGAACTAACCTCATAGAAGCTGATGAGATTAGTTTGACAGGACTGATCCTTCATAATCCTATGCTGGAATGGCGTTATACATTTACTTTCAGTGAGATACTCCAGTATAGCATCTCTTAGAAAGCCTTCAAACATTTTATCTACAACAGAGTTTAAACGTACCTCTCTATACTTTCCTGGATCACTTTTTGAATATTGGCACCAGATTTGCTATGCAATGATCCTTTGGGACATACCTCATTAATATACAGTCCATAAATACTAAAATTAGGGGCCTATCACATTACTTAATTTCCTTAGGATATGGAGGTGTATACCATCAGGACCTGGTGATTTGCCTATTTTAATTTTCTTAAGGTGGAGCTGTACTTCTTTCTAGGTTAGACAAGAAACAATTAAGGTGGAGTTTACCTCATCCCTCTGCACATCAACAGGAAGGTCATTTTTCTCGGAAAATACGGTGGAGAAAAAATTATTTAACAGATTTGCTTTCTCCTCACCACCCTCTATTAAATTGTTCTCGCTCTCTTACCTAATGGACCTAATTGACATAAGATCTGAAGAGATGAACTTGTTCCCATTCCGAACTGGGTCCTTCTCCATGTCTTTCAATCAAAACGCGTAGCGGAAGATACTATTTTCTCTGCTTCACATAGTCTAGTGGCAGAAACATACGACTTTCTGAATCGACACTGCCACTGATTCAAGGGTGTAGCTTGAATACCAGAACTATCCAGATATTTGAGGTTCCCAAAAGAAGAACCCTTATACATATATATCTTACAAGTTAGGGGTTGAAAGACTTGGAGAAGGACCTGGTTGGGAGTGGGCAAAAATTCATCTCTCCGTAACTTGAGGCAATTAGGCTACCGTATTGAATAAATGTAACATTTGAACTGCATTACTGCTATCTTCCTTTAGATGTTTAAATGGATGTTGTTAGTGCACAATTTAAACAAATTGCTTATCGCCGCATCAGGTGGGTCTCTTTTTCTAGACCTGCCTCTCCTCTGGGCCAAAACTTCCAAGCATTCAGGGGAATAAATTCTATTTATATTGATTACAAAGACCTTAAAGGGGTGTTCCGATAGTTAAGAAAGCTAGTTGGTCCATTGGCGCATGATAAAAAATAGAAGATAAGAATCAAATGTACCTGTCAGATGCTCCTATTCAGTCCAAGCAGATGTCCCATTTATCCCCACTATAAGGTGAACGTTCATCGTTCATGTGACAGGTGCACCAATCACAGGCCACAGTAGTCACATGCAAGTATAGAAAATATAGCAATAATGGAGCTTAAATGTTCCATGTTTTCAACATCTGTACGGATTTTGGTTCACTGCGTACTAAGGGCCGCATGTATGAAAACTGTTTAGGTCTAAAACTCACTTTTTGCCCATAGGTTACTATGGGCAAAAAAGTGAGTTTTAGACCTAAACAGTTTTCATACATGTGGCTCTAAGTACTAGGGCTATGGTACTGAAGAAGATAGCCAAGCATTTTACTCAGCTGTCTTTCAAAGTCCCAAAGACTTGAAAAGCACCACAGATTTTTTTATTGTAGTTCTTTCAAAGAGCAATAACTATTATATGTAGAGATGGGCGAATTTCTCAAAAATTCGATTCGGTCACTTCGCTGAATTTTCCGACAAAATTCGTTTCGTTCCAAATTAAATTCGGCAGAATCGCGTTTAAAAAAAAGGCAGCTATTTCCGGTGCACAGAGCCTGCAGGGTGCTGTAGAAACGTTGTGCCAGCTTAAATATGCAGAGGAGCTTGGTTTTGGTTCTTCAACAATGTTTTTGTTTTAGTATGACTTGCCGCCGCTTTTGAATCGCTTCACTATTAAAAATTTTCCCCCGGGCACTTTAAAGGGCAAAACGACCAAAAAAACTGAAAACGGAATGTAGCCTGATTAAAAAAACACGCCAGCAAAACTGGAAAAAAAAAACAAGCAGAGGATGGCTCCAGGTGGACAACATTAGTGGACAGAAGTGTGGAGGTGACGGCGGCAGCCACAGCAGCATGAGGTCAGGCAGTGGCACAATGACTTTCTGTAGGTGGGAAAAAGGAGCGAAGCCTCAGATGGCACAATGGTCTGAGAGCGGAGGTCACGGCGCAGCAGCATGAGGGTCAGGCAGTGCACAATGAATTCTGTACGGTGGCAAAAAAAACAGGAGGAAGCCAACAGAGTGGCACAATGACTGAGAGCGGAGGACACGGCCGCCTGCAGATGAGGTCAGGCCAGTGGCACAATGACTTCTGGAGGTTGGCCCAAACAAAACATTATTAGGCCACAGAGTGGCACCTACTCAAACATGTGGAAGGTCACAACAGCAGCAGTATGAGGTCAGGCAGTGGCACATGACATTCTGGAGGTGCAAAACAGGAGGAAGCCACAGAAGTGGCATAATGACTGAGAGCGCGAGGTCAGGCGGCAGCAGCATTGAGATCAGCATGTGGCACTCAATTACATATCTGGAGGGGGATGAGGGCAAAACGTATTAGCGCCACAAGAGTGGCCACAATGACTGAGGAGTGGCGGTCACGGCGGGCAGCAGCATGAGGTTCAGGCAGTGGCACAATATGACACAAGTGTGGAAGGACACGGCAGCCAGCCACAGCAGCAGCATGAGGTCAGACAGTGGCACAATGACACAAGTGTAGCAGGACACAGCAGCAGCATAGCAGCAGCATGAGGTCAGACAATGGCACAATGAAATTTGGAGGTGGCAAAAAAAGGAGTAGGCCACAGAGGGGCACAATGACAGAGATTTGAGTTGACGGCGGCAGGAGCAAACTGCATGAGGCAGAGAGTGCACAATGGACCAGTGTGGAGGTGACCGCAGCAGCAACAGCAGCAGCAGGCATGAGGTCAATAGAGTGGCACAATGACAGAGTGTTGAGGTAGGTGGCCAATACCCGTCCCTGGTAAAGATGGTGGTAGGCAGATGGAGAAAATGTCAGAAGAATGTGTGGATAGGCGGGTGGCGGCATCAGAAATTGTGGTCTAACGGGCAGGTAGTTTGAAACCCCAGATGACGCATAAGGCTTTGGTGTGTGGGATATCCTGGACCGATCCACGCTGATTCATCTTGGAAAAGGTCAGTCGTTTCCCACATTTCCGTGGCAGCGGTTCTCCTTGGGTAACGATGGCCCCCGCCGCACTGAAACACCCGCTCTGATGCCCACCACTACTGGCCTGGGCAGGACAGCATTCTCCACTGCAAACTCAGGCAAGAGTTGCTCGGCCACAATCCAGTTTGGCGTGCCCAGTAGTCCAGCCGATCTTGATAATGGGGTCGCAGAGTGCTGTCCAAGTAGGCCACCACCTGTGGTTCAGGGACTGCTCCAGGTCTTGCTGCTGCATGCTGTAGACTTCCCTCCTCACTAGAGCCGGGTGAAGGAAGCTGCTCCAAAGTGACTCCAGACTTAGGTTGCTGCTGATGGAAGCTGGTACTGATCCTAACCCCCCCCACCACCCCTTACCCCCAGCAGACGCGAGCAGTGGCAAGTAGTACAGTGAGCACTGAGGAAAACACTACGGTCAAGACCTGTCAGAGAGGGACAGATGCCGCACATAGGCAACGGCCAACTGACTACGGAGGATTTCCCTATAGTATTGAGTTGTCCTCCTCTCAATAGCTGGGAAACAGGCTCCCATTTTGGACCGGGTAGCGAGGGTCCAATAGGGAGTTGGAGAGCAGAAACGTCAATCCCTCTGCAGGGATGTGACTATTCGGCTGTCACTAAGCCAGGCAAATAAGCATGCGTGCGGGCCATCTGAACAGTGGACTTCCGAGGGGCTCCCTGCCTCCATTTCCACTGTATTATGCCCACACGGTGCTTCGGGGGTCATCTTCGGCCTCATCTTCCTCTTCTCCATCCCAACCTCCTCCATGCTGCCTCTTGCTCCTGCTCCTCCTTCTTGTCACCATGGGTAGAAAATCACACTCATTTCACCAGACAATGCTTCTGCTTCCAATGTCTCCTCCTCCTCAATTTCAGTCACCCAACCGGACTTATAAGGCACGAGATCGTAGTCGCCCAGTCTCCTGTCCCCTGTCCAGACAGATTTTTTTTTTCAGCATCTGTTTCCAGGGCATGAGCAGTTGGAATGAACGTTTATTCATCCCGTAGTCCTGGCGGGACTGACAAATAACGGCGCCTCCTCGAATGGCATCAACAAATCGGCTAGTGTAACGCTTGAGCTGCCATCTGGCTGACAGACATAGTTACACAGGGAGTACTTCTGTCTGACTGGTCATCAAAAAAATCGTTAATGGCCTTTCTCTGTTCACGCTAAGTGCGGTCAACATCGCATATCAGAAGTGTGTTGGTGGGAGGCACGTTCTGCCAGCGGCAACTCGAGGAGGGGATGTTCCTGGCTTTTGTACGACCGCGGATTAAAGTGAATGCACAGTTTCAATGGCCATTTTCCAGGAATGTTTGCAAGATAAGTGGAAGACTTCAGGAAACTAGGCTCACAACACAGATTGTTTGAAAACAGATGCGCATGCAGGGCGCGATGGAACCATCATACCTCGGTAGCAGCATCGGACAACCCATGTTCTCCATTGTCCGTCACCTCTGGTTCCGATTTGCAGTTGGCGCGGAGAATAGCCCACACATCGATTCTTCGCTGCAAAATGAGGCGGAGCAGTTCCTCACTCTGTGTTGATTCGTTCACGAGCAAGCAAGATTGTGAATCTGCGTGTCACACCGCTTTGCCACTACCACATGTGTGTTATGATGGTGCACAGTACTTGTGGAGGCTGAGATGAGTGGGTGGTGGTGGAGGAGTGAGGAGGCGGAATTGGCGTAGGTGCCTCGCACGTTTGTCAACGTGGAGGAGAGAGCGGCGTACTCTGTCCAAGTTGTTGGTGTGCCTCGGGCACAGATTCACCACCGTGGGCGTGTTAAGAAGACATGTATGGCCCCTGACCGTAGTTACAGCTCCAGACTGTTGTCGCTGCGCTGCGTGCACCTTGGAAACAGAAACCGTATAAGCTCAAGGAACTGACCCACATTCTGTTCTACATATTTATGAAGGCTGGTTACTGCCTTTTTGGCTAAAAGTAATTACGGTTGGAACTCTCCATCTCGGCTCGGCACCAAGGCCATTAGTTCTCTTGAATGGTGCCGAGTCCACCATTTGGGGAACAGGGAGGGACTGCAATATCATCCAACTTGGACAGGGAGCACGGTCAGCTGATGCACCTTAGGATGGTTGGACCACATACTGTTGTCTCTTGCAATTTCCACTCGCATGAACGACTGCTGGCGCAATGCAGTAGCGAGGAGCAGGAGCTCTGCCGACCGGGAGGATGATGTCAAAGAGAAGGAAACAGTCCCTTATGCCAGAGGTGGTGGAGCCTTGACTGGCTGCAATAAGCATGCGGTTGAACCTGTGGCGTGATGTGCTGCATGTTGCTGCGGCAGCAGGATGGAACCACCACATCTGGGCAAGTTTATCCCAGGCCAAAAACCGGATGGTGAGACGTTTGCATGTGTTGACGCAGGGCCATGGGGGCCAAACAGTTAGCTCCCTGACACGCTTCACTTTCTGCCCACAGATTCTACATATTACCATTATTCGGCTCCTCCGGTGTCTATAGCAAAGAACTGCCACACCGCCGAGTTATCGGGATTTTACCGCAAGAGCATCCGCAATGAGTGACTCTGCCGCCGACTGCCCGTGGCCCATGTGCCGCTACTTTTTGACCTGCGAGCGGGTTTTCTTACCTCCGGTGGCCGCTTGGCTCCCCGACCTAACAACTGCTGCTATCATGCTGTCTTACGGGACACATGACCCCATCTTGCGGGCTGCGCTGCTGCCTGACCCTAGCTGACGCCCCTCTTCTCCTGACGATGTGAAGCCCTTGATCACCGGTCCCAGTTGCGGTTCGGCCTACATAATAATCTACTTTAGTGTTTCATCGTCACTGCTGTCTATCACCGGTCTTGTATGCCGAGGCTGGACCTCTCACAACTATGACCTTCCCATGCCACTCTCCACATCTATACTTTGCCGCCTACTGCAAGAAGCAGGGGATATTGGCCCCATCTCTTCGCATGTGAAGTAGCTGCTGCTGCCTCCTCAAATTGTTCATCCTCGCTATATAGTGAGCAGCTGAGCCCTCAGGACCAATTTGGTAGAATCTCTGGCTCGAGGCTAACCGGATGGGCTGAGGCGGGCTGAGGGACAGGTGAGGGGCGGGGGGCCCGATGCCTGCTCCCGGGCCATGCAAACTAATGGTTGTGTCTGAGGTTCCTATCAGACTCTTGGCTGGGGTGTCAGAATGTCATCTGGGAGGAAGAGGATGACCTACGTCACCTCACATCAAGAACCCATTGGGTTTGATGAAATCAACACTACGGACGTAGGATGAACTAGCGGCAGTTGTGGCTCACTCAACGAGTGACCTCCTGCTGAGACGTCCCCTTGGCTGTGCTGCGACCCCTGGGTCTGTTCCAGGTGAATGTTGTGTCTCGCTGACACTCGAAGGGTGCAGAGCCTGCCACCTCCTCTGTCTGAATTACTGTTTTGTTCTAACAATGTACTGAACACTGTTTGGACTAATGATTTCTTGTATATGTTTAAACTATACAACCCTGTTTTTTGACTCCAAATGAAACAGTAAACAAGCTTGGGGTAAATTGGATATAAATTGCGCCTCCACCAACATGGGAAGGAAAAATTTACTTGTATGTGCCGTTTAAAAACACTGTGTGTTTTACTAATGTAAAGCACAAACAGGCTCTACTTAATTAACCTTCGTACATGAATTAGGCTACAAGAAAAATTTATATATTTTGGCGTTTTGAAAGAAAAAGACGGTTTATTCTTTGTCAAGCACACCTGCAAAACAAGCCTTAAATAACCCCTGGATGTAATTGCGGCCAAAAGGAATTGAGCTGCACAAATAGTAGCTTTGTAGCATGGTTAACAATTTGCGTGTTTTCTACCGCCACACAACAAGAGATACAGTTGTAATTTAACCTTTTGCTTGTGAATTAGGCATTACAAGGAAAAAATTTATATATAAGCAAAAACCAACGCTTTATAACCCACTGGATGTAAATAATGCGCAATAGAATTGGCAGCAAAAAAAATGAAGTTGGATTTGTATTGTAAAAACGCTGTTTCTTTAAATGAATACAACAGGAACTGGCTTTGATCCCACTTGGATATTGAATGTATATGCAGCTGCAGTGGACGCACACTGGATTTCAGATCCAATACCCCAAAAAATTAGAACATTAAGAGAACAGTCTCTGAGACAAGCTGAGACACCCCACAGAAATCGCTATATAAAAATCAATTCTTCAGCAAGAGCTATCAGCCGCGGCAGCACCTTCCTGATGAGCACAGTGAGAGGAGTGTGAGCTCCCGGCGTCGCGCCCGGACTTATATAGTGCGTTGACGTCACAGAATCCCGCCGGTCTCTGACTGGCTTCACCTCTGCACATGTCATGCAGACTATGCCCTTCTTCCTCCCAGAGTGCTTTGCCCCATGTAGCGCCATGTGCTCGCAGCCATTTTATCAATCAAAAGCACGCTTCGTTCACCCGAAATACCCCAAAGTTCGACTTCGTTCCGAACCAAAGTTTTCCTGAAATTCTAAACGAATTCCACTTCGTTATAATCCATTCGCCCATCTCTAATTATATGTATTAATGAATAAGTATTATATTCTGTCAACTTAGCCATATGTGGGTTTCCTAATTAATTCTTTTCATCTGCACGATTTTGACGAATGTACAACTGATTGAATAACTCTTTAAATTTGTCAGAGGAATGAAAAAAAGCTGCAATTTCACCATGATTCTTTTACAATAACTGTTTTTCTTATTTCCAATGCTTTAACACTGTAATACCACTTGTTATGGAAAAAAAAAGTTGTGTTTGCTTTTCACTTTCAGAAAATTTTTCTTTCAATAAACTTTTTCGTTCTCGCTAGGGGACAGAGATCGTTTATACTGTATGGCAACCTAGTAACAGAAGTGTTAAGGACTTGAGTCAGGAGGAAAATTGAAGAACTTATATTTACTAGCAATATTTTGCTTTTTAACTTTCAAAAGAAAAACATAACATCTGTTTTATGCTGCCTTTCTGCTCAATAAAACAGGAGTACTCCCATGATGTACCATTTGGACGTTATTAATTCATACTGCAGCACTTGCCTTTTAATAGAATAAGGTATCTTGTTATTGTCTTGAGGTATGCGTCTTCCATCTGTGAACTTTACAAAGACAGAAACGAGCAAACAGACAATACACCTTTCCGTGACTCCAGAACTTCTTGGACAGATTTGTTTGGGGAAATTTCGTGTGTTGGCATGAATCGTATCGATCCCAAGGAGGACATGATGTCAATAGTCATAAAACGCATGGCTGACTTTTACGCTACAGCTCTGATCCTTACAAGTGTGGAAGATTAATTTTAACCGTATTTACTGTATATTCTGCTGACCTGCTTCATGCATTTAACATCCTATTTAAAGTGAATGTGTCATTAGAAAATTACTTGTTAATCAGATTTTTACTATAAACATAATTTAACCATTTTTGTGTTTTTTTTTTACTTTTGATGTGATTGCCGATCTTGATGAACATCTATTCAAAGTTATTGGCCCACAAATAATAAAATTTAATTTGATATTAAGTTTAAATTACTTGTCAGCTTTTCTATGTAGACTGTGACATTTCAGAAGAGCCATCTCACAACCATTAGAGGGATTCTAACTTCATAAAACTTAGTTTTTTAACGTTTTATACTTTTCAAGTTTATAATAAAAGGCAAATATAGGAATTTATTTTTCAAACCTTCAATTTAGTTTTTTTAGTTTAGAGGCCACTTGTTTGAGTTGATAGCGTTCTATCCATTTTGGGGTAAAACGCCTTTTTTCCATTGGAGAAAGAGAGAGATATATTGGCATATGTGAGTTTTAGATAAAAAGGAATAGTAACAACATACACTAGAAATACAGATTAGGATTTATTCACATACCGTTTTCAGCCACATTTGTGTCCGATGTAGGAACTGTGCACCCTCGCTAAATAAGGCAAACACAGTCTAATTAAGACTACATTTGCCTTATGGAAGTCAGTGGCCTTTTTGCTGCCCCACTGCAGTATCCGTTGGGATGAACTTTTACTGTATCCCGACGGACTCATGAACGGAGTGTGAATGGGGTTTAACAAGCCAATAACATAAGCATAAATGAAAGAGACTGAACACATAACTTAGTGTCCTTTTTTAGATTGTTAGGCACTGCCCAACCAAAATATAAAGAATTAGGGAAGGAATCATAAATTACAAAAATCACACCCACCTCATTAATGTTGCTATGCGCAAAAATCTACTTTGCTTACTTCTTGTCTCTTGGCGGAAAGAAAAAAAAGGAAAGATTTTCTTTCTTTTTAAACTACAAAGAAGAGAAAAGTAGTATGATGCACCAGTAATATCAAACTTGTGTTCCAATCCTGATTTGCTATCTGTTATGTTTGTTCTGCTAGAAGATGTGAGATAATAATAATCTTTATTTATATAGCACCAACATATTCCACAGCACTTTACAATTTACAGGGTATACATACAGACATTACACATTAAAAGAACTTACAGATGAGACACAAGGTGTGAGGGCCCTGCCATGAGAGCTTACAATCTATTAGGGTGTATGGGTGAGACAAAGGGTAAGAAGTGCTAAGATTATAATGGTCCAGCCATGTTACATAAATATGAGGTGTTTTACATATAAGTTGGGTGAACCTGCTACCCTGACAGTACATCTATATACAGATAAGTGCCTGTGAGTGCCCTAGTGTAGGGAGTGACAGGTGTGTGTGATAGCAAGTGGGGGTTAGCAATTAGGGATCTTGGTAGGCCAGACTGAGAAGAAGATCTGTTCTCCGGGCCCTCTTAAAACTATGAGGGTTGTGATTGTGCTTGATCTCCCGCACTAGCATGTTCTAGGTAACTGGTGCAGCACGTGTGAAATCTTGAAGACGGACATGGGAGGTTCGGATGATTGAGGAATGTAATCTGAAATCAGCAGCAGAGCGGAGAGAGCGGGTAGGGTGGTAGACAGATATGAGGGAGGAGATGTAGGGGGGTGCAGCACTGTGGAGAGCTTTATGGGTGAGTGAGAGTGACTAGTTTATGCTGTTTTCTGTTCTGTATGTGAGATATATAAATGTGAGAATAAATAGATAAATGTGATATAGAAGTTACATATATAGTATATAGGTAAAAAATAGATATTAGATACATAGGGGGACATGTATGAAAACTGTCTAGGTCTAAGGGTATGTTGACACAGTGTGTTCAATATGTTTTTAGATTTGTGTTTGGATCCGTGTATCAGACCCTAAACGGACCCAAACACACATCTTACAATGTGCAGTGTGATTTACATTGTTTTCAATGTAAAACACGCATCGGGATTCAGACGAGTGATCGCTGATGCGTGTTTACAAGCATCTTTGTGATGCATCTTTCTTAACAGAATTGACATGTCAGTTCTTGATCCTTTTGATGCAGCAGGTGCCCTATTTAAAACTATCGAGTGCTTTTCTGCTGCAGCGAAAACGCATCCAAACATGCACCTGCGTATTGGATGCATTTTACGCAGTGCTTTTGAATGTGTTTTTTGGATCGAAAACGTATCCAAAAAGGTATTGAACACGCCGTGTGAACATATCCCAAGACTTTCTTTGTTGTCCATAGCAATCAAGCAGAGCTCCCCTTTCATTTCATATCATGCTCTGAAATAATGAAAAAGGAGCTCTGATTGTTTGCTACGGGCAGCAAGGAAAGTCTTAGACCAAGATAGTTTTCATACATGAGGCCCATTGTGTTTTTGTAAAGTATCATAAAAGTGTACGTTCTAAACTGTAATCCATTTGGTACTGACTAGACTGAGGTGTGGAGTCTTAGAGGTTGTTCACACGGAGTTGTCACTCCGTGTTACAAGCGCTTTGTAGATCCGTCTTGGGGACCGACAGAGCAGACCCCAAGACGGATCTAACAATTAGCAGTGACTTTATCACTGCTTGCTATGACGAACACGCAGTGGCGTTCACATGAGAGATCCCTGCTGCGTGTTTCAAAAGCGCCCTCGGGTCCGTCTTACAAAGAATTGACATGCAATTCTTTGCAAGACAGACCCGAGCGCCGCCCTCATGTGAACACTGCTGTGTGTTTGTCATAGCAGGCAGTGATAAACTCCCTGCTAATTGTTAGATCCGTCTTGGGGTCCGCTCTGTCGGTCCCCAAGACGGATCTACAAAGCGCTTGTAACACGGAGTGTAAACTCCGTGTGAACAAGCCCTAAAGGATCCGTTGTCCATACCCTAGATCTCTGAAGGAGGTATGAACTTTGTTGCAAGAAGAGCCCCAGGTTGAAGTCTTCCAATTAGCTACAGAAAAGCAGCAGTAGCGCTGACACAGCAGCAGCGTGGTCAGGAACAGAGCCATGGGTCATTTTCAGAAGAGCTTTTAGGATTGAGACAGACCAGAGGATGAAACAGGGAGGATGTACAGGAATGGTTAAAAATAGGAGTAGAACAACGGGTATGAGGCAGAAGAGCTGACGCACAAGAAAGGAACACATTAAGGTACAATGCTGAGGTCAAGAGCAGAGCCAAATTCAGGAGTCAACAGAAGCATATGACAAAAGCCAGGACATGAGCCCCAACAATCCAGTGCTTCTGTGCAACTGAAACTGCGGAGCTGAGGAATGTAAAATAGGGGCCAAAACAGAAGCCACGGCCACTCACTGAAATACAGCAATGGCACGGGGCGGTATGAAAGATAGATAGATAAATAGATAGATAGATAGATATAGAAAGATATATAGACATACAGATATACATGAGAGAGATAAATAGATAGACAGACAGACAGACAGACAGATAGATAGATATACAGATACAAATGTATCAAAACTAAACTTAACAGATAAGGGCGCGTTCTCACAGCACAGGACAAATACCGGTCAGTTTGCCGGCTGGTATTTGTCCTGTTTTGCGGCCATCCCCACGGCCGCAGGTGGGACGGCTTTACTCTGCGATGAGCGGAGAAAAGCCCTACCCCTTCACATTGAGACGCACATATTGCGTCCGGAAACCAGACGGAAGATTGTGCTTCCACAATGTTTTGCGGCCGGACCGCGGGCGGAAAAACCGCCAGTCTGAAAACCCATGCAGTGGGGACTGCTGCACGGGTTTTCCATAGAGCACCAATGTGCTCATTTTCGGCCGGTTTTTCAGGCGGTCTGAAAAACTGCAAACCGGCTGAAAAACCGTCCGAAAACCCGTGCCGCGGGGACATGCCCTAACTCCCCATGATATGACGGCACAAAAACTTATCTCAACTTTTTCAATGCTTTTCAATGGCTTTTGTTGTGATCTAAAAAGAGATAACACAGAAAGCGGTAATATCGCTGCTGAGTTAAACTTTGCTACAACTGTGGGTAGATAGAATACATGGGATAGGATAGAGCGGATGGATAGATAAAATATATAGTATAGAGTAGATAGATCTATAGACTATATAGGATAGAATAGATAGAATTATAGTACGGAGTAGATTAATAGATAAAGACAAACACATCTATCTTAAGACTTCCACAACACCAAAACAAGCACCACGCAAATGTTGACAGCAAGTAAATAAAGTTTTAACTGAGAGGAATGATTTTTTTGCTAGAAGATACCATAAAATCTCACTAACATTTCCCGGGAAACACATGCCAGGAGAATTTTAAATCATTCCATAACTGTATGTTGTCTAAAAACATGTTACCTCCAACCCAAATTCCGATATTGAAAACATTAAACATTTAGGGCACCTGACAGTTATTTCTTTTCTAATTAGAAGTTTTAGCAGAGAGAAATAAGCCGCGTTGCTCTTGTGTAGCCTAAAGGGGATGTGGAGTAGAGAACCTGCACTAATGGCGCTGCTCAAATCCCTTACCGTATAACTGCTTGACACATAAATTGGAGGTGAGTGGAAGAAAATACTTACAGGCATGTTCCTTCATCAGTCAGTAATGATCTTGCTGTTGTATGGGGGATGTAGAAGTGAGCCATTGCACTCCTTGACAGGACATTCATCTGTTTTTTTGCATCCTAAACTTGCATGCGGCGGGGGTGTACAAGCCCCTGAAGGTTTAATACTCTTTAGACAGATAAATGCTGTAAGCTTTCTTTACAATGAATAGCAATCTATAACATCTGTAAATCTACTACGACTACTCTTACATCCATCCTTATTCATGTCACTGAATTTTAACCCAGCGTCACATTTATTAACTCCTAACAGGACTATTCTCACTATATTGATTGACTTTAAACATGTAGGCAAAGGTATATAGAAAATGTTACCAAATAAATTGCTGTTCTGATTTTGCTTCCTTTCAGAACTAAAGCAATTGTTATCTCCTGCTTCTGCACACAAGCTTTCCTAGGTTACCAGCCATCTCTTTCTGCTCTGAGAGGCTCTAGAGCCTTGTCTGGGATGGTGACATCATCCCCTATTGTGTCTTATCAGCAGCACATGAGCTGGTTTGTATTTCTTACTGACCAACTTTAACCCTTTAGCCTTCTAAACTGCATCCGAGACTCCTCTATCACCAATATCCCTCAGGTTCAGCTAGGAATAGCAAAGCTGATACGCCAATCACTGCTGTAGAACCACCCACAGTCTAACCAGGAAATGTGAGCCTGAAGCAGGCTGTGAAGAGCAGGCATGCATGCATGGTGAGAATCCTCCTTTCAGAACACAGCCTAGATATTTTTTTTCCCATATTCCGTAGTTTAAAAAACCAAAGCTATTTTTTATTTTTTTTTTGCAGTAGTTGTATAAAGGGATCAGGTATATTTTTAACACAATTTTGGGGTCTATAAAATTACTAACTTTATGAACTTTTTCTGGGGCAATAGAATAAACAAAAAATCTGCCCTTGTTTTTGCACTATCCACCCTGCTATCTTGTCAGCTGTATTTTGGGAGTATAGTAACATGATATCAAATTTGTAAGGTTTTATATGTTTTACTATTCCTGCATTTAAACACTTTTGGCATTTTTCGTCTTACCACACTTAGAGGCTTATTACATTTTTATTTTGCCATTGACAGATCTGTAAGAATTTGTATTTTGTGTGATAAGCTGTGATTTTTACTGGTACCTTTTTGGGGTACTTTTTGATGACTTTTACTATATGTCTAACAAGGCTGGACAAACAAAAACAGGAATTTTGTTGCATTTTTTTCACATGTACCATAGTTACATAGTTACTTAGTTAGTATGGTTGAAAGAAGACACGTGTCAATCAAGTTCAACCAAGGGTGGGGAAAATGTGGGTGAGGGAGAGAGACAAGGACTTTAAGCCCAGCCTCACCACTGGTGAATGCCCTGGAACCTACAAGGCAAGAACCAATCTGCTCCAGTGGAGACCAGAGCCGACATGTATGAATTCGAAAGCGTACTTTTTTTTTACTTGGCGTCGACACTCCAGTTCCAAATAGATATAGAAGAGTGTAGAATACGACAGATTTTTGGCGCATTACATAAAGCTTAATGCACCAAACTTTGTATGGGCATAGAGCGTAATGCGCCAAACTTGGCGCACTAGGCTCTATGTAATACGCCAAAAATCTGTCGTATTCTACACTCTCAGAATCTCATAATCCGAGCATTGAAACATTAAGAGGGCGACATGAATGAATTCGAATGCGTACTGTTTTTTTTTACTTGGCGCCGACACCACAGTTCTAAATAGATATAGAAGAGTGTAGAATACGACAGATTTTTGGAGCATTACATAGAGCTTAGTGCGCCAAGTTTGGCGCATTACACTCTATGCCCATACGAAGTTTGGCGCATTAAGTTCTATGTAATGGGCCAAAAATCTGTCGTATTCTACACTCTTCTATATCTATTTAGAATTGTGGTGTCGGCGCCAAGTAAAAAAAAAGTACGCATTCAAATTCATACATGTCGCTCTATATCTCTGACCCCAGAGCCTCCACCAGCCAGGATCCAGAATTTTACATAGCTACGTATGCATTCATATTCCTTAGTTCCAGGTAGGTATCTAAGCCTTTCTTGAAACTCTCTACAGTTCCTGCTGTGACCAGCTCCTCAGGCAGGCTATTCCACAGATTCACAGTTCTTACAGTGAAGAACGCCCTTCTCCTCTGGAGATTGAATCCTTTTTTCTCTAGTCGAAAGGAATTTCCCCCATGCAGATGAAATAATATAACTGGAGACTTTGGGACATTATTGTTACTCTGCAATATCAACTGTGTGCAGTGTTTTTTTATTATTTTTATATTTTTACATACTAAAGCAAAAAAGGAGGACGGAACTTAACTGCTTGAGGTTGTAGACATTTTTGGATATTTAGGGACACATGTATGAAAACTGTCTAGGTCTAAAATTCATTCTGTTGCCCATAGCAACCAATCATAGTGCCCCTTTCATTTTTCCAGAGGACTATATGAAATGAAAGGGGCACTGTGATTGGTTGCTATGCACAATAAAGTGAATTTTAGACCTAGACATGTGCCCCTTAGTCTTGGTTTCTTTCTCACCGTCTTCCAAGAGCCATAACTTTTTTTATTTTTTCATCTACATAGATAAATGAGGCTGTTTTTTGTGGGACAATGCATACTTTTTAATGGTGTTATTAACCATAGCTTGAAACACAAAATAAGCACATTTGCACCATTTTGCAGGGGCTTCTTTTTCATGGAGTCCACTCTTCTGTATAATTTGTGTGTTATCTGTTTTCTGAAGGTCGGTAGAATGCTGGTGATACAAAATTTGTAGAGGTTCATTATGTTTATGTACTATAAAAAGAAAACTTTTTTGCAGACTGAAGTGTAGTTTTTTTTGTACCTTTTTGGGATACCTCTGACTTTTTGATCACTTGCCTGAGGAAGAATGGAAACCTTCGAAACGTTGTAACCAGAGTGTGCCCCGTACGCTGAACAGCACGGATGTGCTTACAGCTCTCTCATTATCGGATTCTATATATGATGAATAAGGATTTCAGCTTACGAAAGCTCAAAGAATTGATGACTTTATATGCTTGACAAAAAGGTACATTTGTATCATGAAGTAGCTGTGAATGGTCTTGTTAATGTATTTATACGTTAAGTAAAAAAGCAGTTTCTAAAAAGACTTTTTGCCTATGTCTGTTTCAAAATCTGAAACCCATGTCAAAAACGGACTATAAATCATTGCCATGTAGACGAGCCCTAACTGTTTTGTATGGACTGTTCAGGATAGCATACACCCTACAAATATACAAAACTCTGCCACTATATCGCTACATAATTATACTAAACACGTATATTGTATACAAGTGCACTGTATAAATAATAACAATAATAAATGTATAAAGTTGTGAAATCCTAAACATACAGTGCAGTCCATGATATATACCTATGAAATAGATAGATAGATAGATAGATAGATAGATAGATAGATAGATAGATAGATAGATAGATAGAGAGAGAGATAGGAGACAGATGGATAGATAGATAGATAGATAGATAGATAGATACAGATATTGATGAGATACTCACATGCTTAGAATACTCATAACGGGACTGCAAATTTCCTTTAGAAAATTCCAGCTCACATCTCTATAAAATTGTGTTTTACAACTATCCTCTGCATAAGTTACCAAGCACTTTTCTTTGTTCCATGTGATGCAAATACACTGTGAATAGCAGGAAATTGTAGGTTACAAAATCTTACTTTACTGCAAAGATTTCATCTCTTGGACGTGGTTGCAATCCTGATGATTCAATCTAAGAACATTATGGGCTCTGAGCTCAGAGGAAAAAACTGAGCGACTGAACAAGAAAAATATTCTGATTCTTATTTCTCTCACAGTCATACACGTGCGCACCCATATACTCACACATCCACATGTATCACACAGACATATTTACTTGCAGTAAGAGCTAGTCCTCCTGTTTAATGACATAGCCATCTCTTCTGTGTCTATACTGGACCACATCCCCAGATTGTATTATTTTAAATTTATTCTCGAATTGACTGTGATAAATATTAACACTTTGTGTAGAATCAGTGATGCATGCTTTACATATGACACACAAAATCTCAGTCAGTTGGGTTATAAATACTCAGCTGCAGACAATGAATGAAACCATCTATGATGAAGCTATGGAGAAGTCATTGGAAGGCTCCCTCTAGACCAGTGATGGTCAAAGAGAATATCATAATCTAACCCAGGATGGGGACCACTTTATCATGATATTTGGCAACAAGCCTATTGGCTGATCTCACCAATCAGGGAGATCAGTTGATTATCTAACATTTATCAGATTCTTCCTGCCCTTCCTTGATAGGAGATATTGAGGGAAAAGAAGATTGGACAAGTTGGATGTCAAGTTTATTCTCCTCTCCACATTAAAAAGATACACACTTGGCCAAGTTTACATGTTTGTACTAGGGTCGTGCTAAACAAGTGTTTAGCTAATAGCTACTTTGAATATACGGCAACCTTTTCCTCCAGTTGGCTTTAAGGGATTGTTCACTTCTTTTATATTGAAAAAAAACATGAAAAAAATGATACACACCTCTCCATTCACCTTCGTTCCAGCCCTGTACTGTTGTCACCAGTTGCTGATCTGTTTTCTTTTCTCTTCTTCAAGACAGGAACATCCCGTCAGTGGCAAATGACTGCTAAAACAAATCAGCAGCTGCATTGGTGATGTTCTTGTCCTGAAGAATAAAGAAGAAAACAGGAGACCGGTGGCTGGCGAGGATGGTGCGGCGCTGGAACAAAGGTGAGGGGAGAGGTGAGTATATATTTTTAATGTTAAACTGGTACAACTATGCTAATAAAATATTTAAATTAGTGGTGGCCAACCGCTTTAACAGAGAAGTGGGAGAACTGCCTCCTCATAGGTTTTTTCTCTAGTTAATAACTCATTGGTTAACCATATAGATCATATAGCACCATAGCTGTATAAGGAAGGACCGAAGGACCTTTAGCCAAATATGTTTCATTTTGTTATTGTTTTTCTTTTTTTATTTGTGGATGGGGAAAGAGGGTTGGTTTTAACTTTTTTTACTAGTAATTTTAACTTTAAGATATTTAACTACTATGGGCTTTGGACACATGCACTATTCTGCAATCCTAATGTCTAGCAAAATAGTGTGCCACCCTTGCATTAACTCAAACATCTAAGTAGTTAAATGGCAAGATCTCAGTTATCTCTGGTCTTGGCCACTGAAGGCAGGTGTCAGCTGTAACTAACAGCCCGCTCCTGCCATGTATGGAGAAGGTTCAGCTCCTAAGCTTTCTTTATATATCCTTGCACGTCCTTACTGACAGGCAAAGGTTGGTGCCCTGGGTGTATGCCCAGCTTTGCCTACCGGTTATTCCAGCCCTACTCCTTGTGTTTTTTTTTCCTAATTTGTCATTTTTTGGGTGCTCCCTTCCCTACAGCGGAGCAGCAGCATTTCTTATTTGAAAGTTGTTCACATTTGCTCGGTAAAACCCTGTTTACTTCCTCATGTTCAGGGCCGCCGATAGGGCAGTACAGGGGGTACTGCCGTACGGGGCCCGGGCCAAATTGTGAAACAAGGGGGCTTGCAGCCAGCGGGCCCCTGTTTCATGTATCTACCTGCCAGCACTCAGGGCCCGCCACCGCGGCCCCGTACTCATTGGGCCCCGCTGCGGCCTTTTACCGCTCAGAGCCCGCCACGGCCACATACTCATCGGGCCCCGCTTCTGCCTTTTACCACTCGTCTCTGCGCTGGCAACGTGATGACGTCACGCTGTCAGTGTAGAGAAAGACGCTCGGCCGGGAAGGAGTAATGGTAAGTATTACTGTTTTTAATTTTATAAAACCTGCTGGGGGCCCATCTATATATCTGCTGGGGACTCATCTGTATATCTGCTGGGGGCCCATCTATATACCTGCTGGGGGCCCATCTATATATCTGCTGGGGGTCCATCTATATACCTGCTGGGGGCCCATCTATACATTTGCTGGGGGCCTATCTATATACCTGATGGGGGCCCATCTATATACCTGATGAGGGGCCCATCTATATACCTGTTGGGGGCCCATCTAAATACCTGCTGAGGGGGCCCATCAATATACCTTCTGGGGTCCCATCTATATACCTGCTGAGGGGTCCGTCTATAAACCTGACTGCCTGGAGGCCGATCTATATAGCTGCTGGGAGCCCATCTATATACCTGCTGGGGGCCCATCTATATAACTGCTGAGGGGGCCCATCTATATATCTGCTGGGGGCCCATCTATATATCTGCTGGGGGCCCATCTATATACCTGCCTGCCTAGGGTCCCATTTATATTTCTGCCAGCCTGGGGGCCCATCTATTTACCTGCCTGGGGGCCCATCTATATACCTGCCTACCTGGGGGCCCATCTATATACCTGCCTGCATAGGGGCCCATTTATATACCTGCCTTAATGAGGGGGCCTATACATGTCTGCCTGAGGGGAGCTATAGCGCTACCTAACTGAGGGGACATATATACCTATAATTAGCTGCTGAAAACTGCTGATTCTAAGATGTGTGTGATAAATTCTGCAGAGACGAGTTGTGGCAACAGAAGTCATCATAGCGGTCTGGGCCGAAAGGAAAAAAAAGGGGAAGACAACCACTTCTTCCTGCGCTGGTACCAGGTGTAGTCAGGTGACATTGGAGCTCTGTTGGTGTCCCTGGAAGAGACGTTAACTACGGTAGCGTCAAGACGTCCCGGAGGTCCTCCCAGGCTCCATCTCCCAGGAGCAGGTAAGAGGAACACACCATTCACTTGTTAAACTGTAGTCACGTGAGGAGGGCACATAGTTTGCTGCTGTAACTCTTTACTTTCCTGTCTGGTTTGCCTCCTGCCGAACTTTCTGTCCAACTTTTTATATTTACAGAAAGTTTTGCAGGATGTACGGTTTGGATCGCTTCAATGACAATATACTGCAGTACACAAGTATCGTAGTCTATTGTATTAGCGATCACTTGTACAAATACCCAGGTGAGACAGGAAAAAAAAAGATTTAAAAGACATTATTTTTAAATATTGCCAGCATAAAAAAATGCCTGAATTGTGTATTTGTGTCACCTCACTTTTGCTATAAAATTGGAATTAAAGTGGAAAAGTCATATACACCCTAAAATGGAAAATGATACAAATATAAACCCTCCCCCTCAGCCCGACATCTAGCACAACCCCATTCACAGTAGTTTTAAACCTGCCGCACTCCAGTATCAGGCACATTATAGAGAGTCCGCGGCACTTTGTAATGCGCCTGAGATTGGGGATCGTGCAGGAAGCGGGTTGCACTACAACCGTATGAAGTTATATATTTAAAGCTTCAGTATGGCAAATCCAGGCACATTACAGCTGGAACAGTTAGAACACTTTAAAAGTGCTTTACCTGAGCCTGAAGTGTTGCTTGATTTGTGACCCGCAGTACACTGGGTTCATAGATACACGCGCATTGTACACTATTATAATGCACACAAAAATTGGCATTTAAATGCTAAAAATCACACATGTCGCCCAGTGTGTCATTAATATCACATAATAGGTTTCCACAAAAATAAATCACAAAAACGAGTTTTTCCCCGTTCACTCTATGTTTTTTTTGTTTTTTGTTTTTTTTGGGTGGGGGCCCTGATACTTTGGCGGTATGGGAGCCTGAAATTCCTGATGGCGGCCCTGCTCATGTTGACAGTGTTTGGATACAGAAACCTAAGGGTGTGGCTTTAAAGGCTACCATGAAAAAAGCCACACCCTTTTGATCACCTGATCTCCTGGGTGCTACAAAGATCTAGCCTTGTATGTTCAGACGCATAAAATTAAGAACTTCGTCTCATCAAGCAGGTATTGCGGAACTACAAGAAGAACACCAAAAAATGTAATGAACAGAAATCACAAAAGTGCCTAACTTTCATAGAGATATAATTTAGATTTTTTTTTTTACCAACCCTTTTAACAGAGCAAGCTGATTTAGAGAACGCTGGTGGTCAATATAACAAAACAACCATTTTATTGCCATATTACTGTATGGGAAATAGAACTAAGTTCTCTTTACAATCTTCACAATAAACTGTGTAAAAAGTGACTATGGGAAAGTTTCTACTGTAAGGTATAAAAGATTGCCTGCCTGCAGAATCCAGGAGCGTAGACCCAGCCCTGATCATAAACTTAGATATTTATGTGTTTGTGTAAAGATGGCTAACTTTGTGCTACAAATTGCAATACCTGTTGCTTTCCCATGTAACAGGGACTAGAACTAATTACTGTAAAGGTATAATATCGAAAAAAAACACTTGTATAGTTATCATCTTAATACAACTAAAAAAAAACTATCATAAGTACTAGAAATCAACTAGATATGTAAAGATGTTCTAAAATAGGATAATCCACACATGCATGTATAAAATATATACTGTGTATTGTAATCTTATATTAAAACCAATTATAATAGCAATATGCAGGCAGCAGACCAGAAGACAGAGATTTTACAGGACCAAATTAGTTATGCATAAATAAAAATGTGTAGATAAATAGAGAAAGTAATACCCCGTAAACACCAAGATCCAGTAAGCTGGTTGGCTGCGAAATACAGCACAAGAAAATGCACAGCATTAATCACACAAACAGCCAAGTGGATGAAGGGTAAAAATAATGGGCAAAGTAATACAGATAAGGTGCAAGTGCTTAATAATAACAATATGCAATATAAATGGTGACATGGCTCACCACCAATACCCGACGTGGGTTTTATTCATTACTTTGTCAAGGGGTGATTGGTAGATTATCTAACATGCCTTACATGCAAATTGGAACCATTGAGACAGCACGTACTTAGGATGTCCAAAACACTTCCAGTGTATTAATCAATGAACTACAGATGACCGCAACTCGGAATGTGACCGCAACTCGGAATGTGAACAAGCATCATCACAAATATACAGCATAAAGCCCAACATGTATGAACGTGCTTTTAGCCAAGCAAACTGTCATAGCCCTGTTCTATAGATGTATGAACCATCGCACCCCAAAACTTTTCACTCTGTACCCCAGACACAACACTTTTAAATGCGCCACTGATGCACCAAAAAATTAACTAAAGTTTGGATCATATTCTATTAACCCCTCACCGACCTATGACGTATGAGTACGTCATAGCGCCGGTAAGTGGCTTTGAAACGGGATTGCGGCGCGATCCGGATTCGCAGCTGCCGAGTGTTAGTGGCTAATTGCAACTAACACCTGGCGGTTTCAGCGCAGACGGGCGGCGTCGCCCGCCTGCGCTGTTTAACCCATCAGGCGCCGCGGCAAAGATGCCCGCGGCGTCTGAATGACTGAAAAGCGGTGCCGCACACCGTTTTTCAGCCCGATCGGGACATCAGTGATAAGATCGCTGAGTCCCGAAGGGCTAACATGTGAAGGCTCTGATCGCTGCCATGTTCCTGTTTGCCCCACTTCCTTTGTACACCCTAATGCATTGCCTATGCAATGCATTAGGCTGTATTAACGATCGCGCCCCCTAGTGGTTAAGCACCATAGGGGGACTAAATGTTAAAGTAAAAAAAAATAAATAAATAAAGTTTTAAAGTACAAAAAAAAGTATTAAAAGTTCAAATCACCCCCCTTTCCCCATTTTACAAATAAAAACAATAAAATAATAAAAAAGTTACACATATTTGGTATCGCCATGTCCGGAAAAGTCCGATCTATAAAAATATAATATAATTTATCCCGTATGCTGAACATCGTAGAAGAAAAAAATTCCAAACGCCAAAATTTTTGGCGTATTTTTGGTCATTTCACGTCACATAAAAATTGGAATAAAAGTAATCAAAAAAGTCGCATCCAGTTCAAAGTGTTCGCATTAAAAAGTACACCTCGGCCCGCAAAAAATGCCGCCTCACTGACGTCCGTAGGTGTTAGTACAAAAAAGTTATTGGTCACACAAAATGGCGCCGCAGCGCAAATTTCAAGAATAGAAAATGTTTGGAATTTTTTTACGGTACCAAAACATAACCGAAACCCTACATGTTTGGTATTGCCGAATGCATAAAAACTTGTAGAATACAGACAACACATAATTATTACCGAAGAATAAACTCCGTAAAAACAAACCTCCCGCAAACATGGCGCAAGTACGTTTTTTTCACATTTTGCCCCACTTAGAATTTTTTTGCCGTTCCCTAGTATACTCTATAGTACTATAAATAACACCACTAAAAAGTACAACTTGTCCTGCAAAATAAAAGGACTATGTCTATGTAGGTGGAAAAATAAAAAAGTTATGGCTTTCAGAAGGCAAAGAGCAAAAACAGAGGTTGAACTGGCGAGTTGGTGCCAGGTTCATACATGTCACCCATAGTGCGCAGGTGCAAAATCAGATTGTAACAACACTGCAAATAGATATACAGCACATAGGGCCGCATATATGAAAACTGTCTCAGTCTAAGGGCTTGTCCCCACGGCATGGTATTTTGGCCGACAAGCAACGCTTCCCCATAGTCTTTGATAGAAAATCCGTTCAGCAGTCCACACTGTCCAAATAACTTAGAACATGTAAACATGTTCATTCTTCCACCCAGTTTTCAGGCAGAGCATGAACATGTGGGTGCGAGGGGGGACAGTTTGAATACGCAAACCGCAAACAAAAGCTGTTCCCCTGCGTGCCAAAAAAGACAAAATACCAGTCAGAAAATCCGACCGGTGTTTGGTCTTTGCCGTGGGAAAGCACCCTAAGACTTTTATATTGCTCATAGCAACCCATCAGAGCTCCCATTTCATTTCATATAGTGCTCTCTAAAAATGTAAGGGGAGCTTTGATTGGTTGCTATGGGCAACAAAGAAAGTCTTACACCTAGACAGTTTTCATACATATCCCCCATAGTGCGCTGGTGCAGAGTCCCAGTGTAACCACACGTGCCACAGGTAAAGCTGCAGTGCAAAACGTAATCATATAATCGTAATCATGTAAAAAAATAAATGATAAAAATGTATAACATTTTTAAAAAAATATTTTTCATTTATTTTTTTATTCAGTCACGTGATCAGCATCCCGCCATTTTAGTGGTATGCGCTATCACATGATTATGTTTAGTGCTGCAGTTTTACCTGTGGTACGTGTGATTGCGCTGGGACTCTGTGCTGTATATCTATTTGTGGTGCATGTCGTTATGTTCTAAATTCACACCTGCACTCTATGGGCCACATGTATGAAAACCGTCTAGGTGTAAAACTCACTTTGTTGCCCAAAGCAACCAATCAGAGCGGCCTTTTCATTTTTCCGGAGCACTATATGAAATGAGAGGGGCACTCTGATTGGTTGCTATGGGCAACAAAGAGAAATTTATACCGAGACAGTTTTCATACATGTGGCCTATGTGCTGTAGATTGGTATGCTGAATATTGTCATGATGCATTGCAGTCACATGACCCGTGTCATCTGTATTGCATGCTTGCAATTTCATTGGACGATACACAGAGGTGTTTTCTCTTTATATGTATTACTTAGTCCATTATTGTTATCCTTGATCCGTGTGTGTGTATGTGTGTGTGTGTGCGTGTGTGTGTGTATGTGCGTGTGTGTATGTGCGTGCGTGTGTGCGTGCGCGTGCGTGTGTGCGTGCGTGTGTGCGTGTGTGTGTGTATGTGCGTGTGTGTGTGTGATTTATGCTGTGCACTATTTTGTGCTGTTTGTTCCGCAGCCAGACAGCAAATTGGATCTTGGTATGTAATCGGCACTACTTCTTTTACTGATGTACACATTTGTATTTATGCATATATAGTTTGGTCCTGTGAAACCTCTGTCTTCTGGTCAGGTGCCTGCATTTTGCTATTGTAATTGCTTTTAATTTCATATATCAATACACTTTATATATTAAAGATTTCTTGTTCTGCTGTTTTTTGTAGAATTTCTCTCAATATGACTAGTATAAGCAGCCATTGTATGGGGTCTCAACTAAGTATTAAAGGGGTTTCCTATTTATGACTCTTTCTGACACTTGATTAGTTGTATGTCAATATGCTTGCAAAGCGGTATGGAGAAGGCTTATACTATGTTTCCACAGGACTGATTTACAGTCAGATTTTAAAGCAGATTCAGTATTTAGAATCCACAAAAATCTGACCCTAACCAGTTCCCATATACCACAATAGAAAGCCCGACCTCAGATATTGTTAAGTTGGATTTCAAATCTGAAATCCAACCAAATAAATTAGAACATGGCCTACAATCTGGCGTACTGTTCTATGGTAAGGGGCGTCTGAAATCCGAAAACCGACCAGTATTTTAAACGCTGTCCTGCAGACGCAGCCTTAGGTCGCTTTCTCACGGCACAGGACAAATACCGGCCAGTTTGCCGGCTGGTATTTGTCCTGTTTTGCGGCCGTCCCCACGGCCGCATGGGGGACGGCTTTTCTCCGCGATGAGCAGAGAACAGCCCTCCCCCTTCACATTGGCTTGCACAGATTCCGTCCGGAAACGGGGACGGAAGATTGTGCTAGCACAATGTTTTGCGGCAGGACCGCGGGCGACAAACCACCCGATGGATAACCCGTGCAGTGGGGACTGCTGCACGGGTTTTCTATAGAGCACCATTGTGCTCATTTTCGGACGGTTTTTCAGGCGGTCTGAAAAACCGCAAACCGGCTGAAAAAACGGCCAAAAACCCGTGCCGTGGGGACATGCCCTTAGAGTATGATATCAGGATACATGTCAAAACACTCATCAGATTCTGAATCCTAAAAATAAACAGAAAAAAGTTCAAAGTTCAAAAAACCCTCCTTTTTGCATTTTTCAAGTAAAGAAAGAAAAAAAACTAAAAAAAAAAGTCATAAAAATTAACATAATTTCAAGTGTCTTTAAAGTCTGATCTAACATTATTTATACAGGGTGGTGAGCAGTGTTAAAAAACAGAAAACAAGTCAAACTCCAAAAACTTTTTTCCCTGCCTACTAAAAAATTGGAATAAAAAGTGATCAAAAAGTTTCATCTATCCCAAGATGGTACCAAGAAAAGCTACACTTCAGCCTGCAAAAAAAACTAAGCCCACACATAGGTCTCTGGATGGAAAAGTAAAATAGTGGCAATGAAATTTAAAAACATGGGGCACATTCAATCACACATTGATGTCTTTGTTTCAGGTTAAATGAGGCGTGCAGAGGCTGGATTATGAACATTGTGTCACTGTCGAAATACTTATGGACTCAACTGTATGTGCATCTGCATAGCTCTTCATTGCTATTACGTATGGGGCTGTCAGTGGCACCTTTAGTGTATACCTAGTGACATAGAGTCAAATAAACTTTTAATTGCACTGACACAGACTGGTATAAACACTTAAAAGTTTTATAACTTGCTGTATTGTGCCTGCAAGTGACAATAAAGACCAATGACAATAAACATCCATGATGTCTCCGGGCGCTTTGTATGACTACACTCCCATGAAATATGGGAATAAACTGAACAAGAAGTGCTGTATTTTCCAAAAATCAATGCCTTATATAGCTGTGCCTGTATTAAGTAAACAGAAAAGCAATGCAAGAAGAACATTCTGTTAATGAATACCTGCAATTACATCTAATATACAAAAATAAAAACTACTTTATTTTCTCTCTTTTTCCACTAACTTTCAGATGAACCAATAACAGAGAGGGGTGGAGAGGAAAATGTTAAATATTTTTATGTTATATTCCCAAAATTAAAGTACTGTTAACCTTACGAAGAATATTAAATAAATTGCAGTCAGAATTGTCTAAGGCTTTTTCACATTGCATAAGATCCCTATGTTTGCCATACACACTGGTTCATCTCCAGAGGCATTCAGTTAAAAAAAAATGTATACCGCACTGCCTATGACATATCTAATGATTGACTGTAAACACAGAGAAACTCCTCTAAAAAACAGTTCAGGCTGAAGCCTCAAAGTGTTTTGATTAGAAGTCATCCTGTGTTTTGGGGACTTTTCCTCCAATCTGCTGATTTCTGTAAGTGTACATTTCTACTCTTTATTCTTGCAGTGTAAACTGGCTGTTAGGACAGTGATGTCTCCCTATTACCTCTCCTCCTCCTCTCTCACAGCATGCAGTCTCAGTGACAGAATGAAACTGCAGCTGCACCCCTTCTACTTGTCTGCTCTGTATTTCATCTCTTTACATAGGTGCCTGTCACGGGGGCTCTATGAACGGAAGGTGGATCCTCTGGTCACCACATGGAGTTTTCGTGACCTACAGCGGGGAGCAGAGTCTAATGGGCCCCTTGTCTTCACCGGAGCCCGCCACAAAGCAGGTTGGACTTTGCTGCAGGGAATCCCCCAGGTCGTTCCCCCTGACACAGGACCAAGCGGTGATAGCCGGAGCAGGAGGAGTAGACATGGAGCTGACCAGAGCGTGGACCTGAAGCAGGGATGAGCTGGCTAGGCAGGAACAGTACATGGCAGACGAAGGTCAGCACGACGGACGAAGGCTGCAACAAGAACGCAGACGGAAAGATAAGGGTAGTAGCTCAAGAGCGCACAAGGACGTCACCAGTGAACGGACACCAACAACTGGGCGCTGACGACATGAAGAGGAATCCCTATAAAGCCCGTGTCCGAACGCCATAGGGGGACAGAGAATACCTGTAGTGTATTGGCCCTTTAAATCCAGGAGAAGACACAGCAGCGCGCCGATCGAGGAGGAAGCAGGATGGGTCCGCGTAAGTATACGCGCAGCGAAGTGAGCACCGGGAGCAGCTGTGTTTGTGGGCATCGGACCGCAGCACACAGCGTGACTGAGGATGGTTTTTGCAATACAGTTCTGCCTGTGTCAGGAAGTAATAGAAACGTTAACATGGTGGCTATGGTTGTCTTCATTGGGCTTTCAGCTGCCATGGTAATCAATCGGCACGCTGAGATCTCGTCTGCTGTGCATTATTCCTCATTCATTTAGACACCAGAGCCAGCTCCGATCTCTGCTATTAGCAATGGGTGTCAGTTGTAATAATCAGCCGGCACCCGGAGCGAGCTTAACTAGCAAGCACGCTCCATAGCTCCCGAATAACTGTAAGGGTGACTACCACCCTACCCGTGCTCTTCGCTCTGCTGCTGATATCAAACTACAGACCACAATCATCCAAACCTCTCATGCCCGTCTTCGTCTAGATGGCAGACCCCAACTGGACGACGCTGGAACGCAGAGTCGATCAGTCTGGGTCGAATACGGTGAGGGTACATCAAAGCCTAGAATCGGAAACCAAAATAATAACGAGAAACAAGCCAAGGGTCAAAACACAGACAGTAACGTGGTACAGAATCAGAGGACAAAAACGTGGTCAAGAAGCAAGCCGGGTTCAGGTAAGCTGGAGTACACAAACAAACTAGGAAACAAGGGGAAGCGCAAAAGGATAACCTTTCACAGGCAAAGGCTAACAGAACTGGACAGGTTTCAATGAGGCGCCCGGACACCGCCCCAGCAGCCGATTGGTGCGGACTCCGTTCCCTCCTACTGGCCTGTACGACACACCCTCTGACCTGATTAGAAGCCGAGCTGTCCATCCTAGGCTCATCAGCCGGCCTCTCCCTGGGTGTCGACCGGCCAGACGGATTAACAACTGCAGCGCCTTGCTCCTCCACAGCAGAAACGTGTGCCGTGACAGCACAGGCATCATCGTCTTGCAACGGCCAGGAAGCATTCATCCAGGACGAGGGACCATTGTGGTGTTCAGTGATGAAAGTCAATTAACTCTGAGTGCTATACAGCAGCCACTGTTGTCACCAGATAAGCCTTTATTTCAGGGTGGACAGGTGTGTCTAGTAAATACAGAACTTGCCTACACTTTATAAATGGTACAGTGACAAACCTCTACTACTTGAATAACATCATTATTCCAGTCATTGTGCCTGTACATGAACAACACAGGGCTAATTTCATCTTCATGGATGACAATGCTCCAGCTCATCGAGGGGTACCTCAAGTGGAGTAGTCTGCACTTTCCCCAGACATGAACCTCCTAGAAAACCTATGGGATTGTCACGGCTGGTGGTAGTGGATCTGCTGGACCACCGGAAGCGATGGTGTAAGCCGTACCAGGGAGCGGAGTCTAAGTAGAACCCGGTTTTCACCAGAGCCCGCCGCAAAGCGGGATGGACTTGCTGCGGCGGGAAACTACCAGGTCGCTTCCACTGGCGTGACTCGCTTGCGGTGGCAGCCAAGGCAGTGCGTGGTACAAAAATCGTGAGACGTAAGCGTAGTCGGGGACAGGCAGGAGGTCAGTACAGGCGTCAGAGGTTCGTGGTCGAGAAACGGGAGCGTAACGGTTCGGTACACGGTAAACAGGACTCGATGCAGGAAACGTTTTCTCTAAAGGCTGTAGGGCACTAAAGATCTGGCGGGGGCATACCGGAAGGAAGGAACTTATATAGGGTCAGCGACCAGCCTTATCCAATAATCGGCGCACTGGTCCTTTAAATCTAAGAGAGCCGGCGCGCGCGCGCGCCTAAGGCTGGCAGGGAAGACGCGGGGATGCGGGAGCGTGGTCAGGTAAGGGACGCCGAGCGCAGGCAGAGACACGGGCCACGGCGCTACATTTCCTGGACGCCGGAGGGGCCGCAGGGGCACGAGTGCGCCCGCAGCCCCGGCGGGGGGCTGCGGACCCACTCGTGACAGGGATCAGTTGATTTGCAGTGTAGGAGCTTGTTATTTCTGTACCCTTGAACCTGAATGACCTGAGGGGTGCCGTTCAAGAAGAGTGGGCTGCCATGTCTCACAGTCAATAACTCAACTTGTGAAAAACATGAGATGTTGTTGTCAAGCTGTAAATAATGCTCAAGGACACATGACACATTATTGAGACATTGACATTTTTTGTTGGTGTGGACCCTCCACTGTTGTTGGTTTTTGTTTCAATAAATTGTTTGAGATGAGAAAATCAACATTACATGCTACAACTTAAATGCCTGACTTGCAAGAGAAATATCACTATAGTGTGAAATGTATATGTTTTCCATAAATTTCACCCAAAAACAAATATATCTAACTTTATAGTAGTAGTGTAAAATACCTCCAAAATTTGAATCCCTCTTTGCTGGCTTTTGAAAACCCAATGCCAAAATCCAACTGGAAACATCCACAAGACCTTTCAGAAACACCCACTCTGGGATACAGTTGAATTAGCCATTTATTTCCCTTTGAGCTGTGTTTTATGGAAAACTATATAATTGGGAGGTATAAATCTAGTTCTAATTCATGCAAAAACTGTAACCAAAGAGTTATATGATAATGTCTTTCTAAAGCACAGCAGTCATAGGCCCGCTTACATTGGACAGTTATTGCCATAATTCTCTTTTTTCCAAGCGTTTGTAATGGTAATTGCCCAGTATGAATGCAGGAAAAGATCAATGACAAATGATCTAACATTTATCTTGATTAATAGTGGTGGCATACAAATTATTGTTATAGTCAGCTTGATATGAAAATTGTAATGGATGGATATCATTTTCAGAAACTTCAGACATATCGTAGTGATATATCATAAGTTTGGATTGGTGGGGTATGGCTGTTGAGACCCCCACTGATTGCTAAAACAACAGGGAAGAAACACTCCGCTCAGCTTGGTGATCCTTAAAGGGTCCGTGAAAATTTTTCCTTTCACATATTGACAAGCAAAACATTTTTTTAGATAGTTTTTTTTTAATTCACCTACGTTCATGATTTCCTGGTTTGTGTCTGTGACTTTCTCTGTGAATTTTAAAGCACAGAAGTGAGATGATTGCAGATTCCGACTAGAAATACTTATCTTTGTAATGTCTCAGCTAGTTACAGACAAGCTAAATATGATATATATATATGTATAAAACTGCTATAAACAACCCACAGCCTGGTGAGACAGAGAATGAAAAGCTGCCTGTGACTGTGAAACTGCATGGTGAGAAAACCCCTTTAACAATGTATTAGCACACCAAGGTTTTGGGACAAATGCTGCATGTTTTAGTTTTTTGGGGTTTTTTGCCGCCTTTTCCTTTTGCGAAAAATTTGGGGCCAGATTTAATATATTTTTGTGACTCTTTATGGATTAAAAAGGCCATTTCATAAATGAGGTATTTTTATACTAGCATTTTGTCCGTTGTGTTTTTTCTATAACAAATAATGTAATTCAGTCATCCATCCCTAAAGAACAACTGGCAACACCGATTTATGCATGCGTGAAACAAAAGCAAAAAAACAGTGAAGGTTTATGGAAGGTAAATGCCACAAACTGACTCAATAAAAATGTCATATCAATGCTGCATTTAAAAAACAAAACAGAAGTAGAACCATGTTATTGTTATAATAGTGTTGCAACGATGTATAATTTGTTGTGAATTAATAACATAAACTTTTACCTAACATCTGGTTACTGCTGTTTTTGACAAAAAAATGGCAGGAAAAATGCTTAAAGCATTTCCCAGAAATGTTGTGTGTGAAACCAGAGAATCTTTCATTATTAATATTACTATTATTTATTTTGAAGCACCAGTAAGTCCAGGGTGCTGCATATTCGAAAGGGGTCAACATAGATAGCATAACACCAAAACAAGTGCTGTATAATACTTACACTAACAAGTGGTACAGAGACGACTTACAACCTACAAGAAAGGAAGAATGAGACAGGAAGTTAGGAAATGTAGCGAGTGGCGCCGCGCTCCGGCCCGCGGGCCACAGGCGCACCTGTGCGCCCTCTCCGGGTGTCTGCCCTAGACCGGTAGCGCCGCTGGCCGCGGGACGAGCTGCGAGCGCACTCGCTCTAACTACTTACCAGACCACGTTCCTGCTCCGTCCGAGTCCTCTGCCGGCCGAGGCACGCGCGCCCATTCCCTAAGGCGCGCGCGCTCGTTCTTGTGAATTTAAAGGGCCAGCGCGCCGGTAATTGGCTAATTGCCGGGCGCTGTCCCTATAGATTGGTTCGGTCCACGGGACTTCCTTGCTGGATCTATGTTGCCCCGTGCCTTAGAAAAAGCGTTCCTAAGTGTCTTCTTGCCTTGCCGTGTACCCGACCTCTTGCTACGTTCCCCGACTGCGAAACTTGCTGCCCGCCCTGACCTTCTTGCCTGTCCACGAATACGGTTCTTGTCTGACGATTCTGTACCTCGCTGCACCTCGGCCGCCACCGTGTCAGGGGTAGCGACCTGGTAGGACTCCCGCCGCAGCAAGTCCATCCCGCTTTGCGGCGGGCTCTGGTAAAAACCGGGACCTATTTGGACTCCGCTCCCTGGCGCGGTTGTTGCCACCGCTTGCACTGGTCCAGTGGATCCACTAACCCAGCCGTTACAGGAAAAAGGCAGGTGGTGTAAGAGCAGCAGGGTTAATGTGGGGGGTTGTAGGCTATCCGTTATTGTATTTCAGGTCACTAATGAAAGTTATAAAGGTGGAACAGAGTCTGAGGTGTTGTGATAGTGAGCTACCGAGAATGGGGGGAAGCATGAGAGAAATCTTGGAGACGGTTGTGTGAGGAGATGACAAGAGGAGAGCAGAGAAGAAGGTCCTGTGAGGAGCGTAGATTGCGTGAGGGGAGGTACCTGGAGATTAAGTCAGTGATATATGGGGGAACAGGTTAGTAAGAGCCCTACATGTCATGGTTAGTAGTTTGAATTAAATTTACTGGGCAGTGAGTAGTCAGTGAAGGGATTGGCAGATGAGTAATGAAGAAAGAGGTATATCACCTAGGCAGCAGAAATAAGGGTGAATTGGAGAGGCACAAGACTGTTAGATGGGAAGCCACAGAGAGGGATGTTGCAGTAGTCTGGGCCACAGATGATAGGGGCATGGGCTGCCATTTTTGTAGGATCATAGTTAAAAAATGACTGAATTTTGGAAATGTTTTTCAGGTAGAAGCAGCAGGCAATCTTAAGGGCTTGCAAGACTAGGGAACGCGTGAAGCCACTGACCATGATAGAGACCTCCATTGATTGATAAAACAACAGGGCTAAAACACTCTGCCACTGACAGTTATAGATATGGTAGGTGGGTTGACTGGGGTAGGGGAAAGATGATGAACACCCTTTTCTCCACGTTAAGTATTAGACAGTAGGAGGAGAAGGAGGATATGGATGATAGACATTTTGGAGTCCTGGAGACCAGAGAGTTAACTTCTGGGCCAGTGATGTAAATTTGAGTGTCATCAGCAAAGCGGTAGTTTTGAAAGCCATGTGATGCTATGAGGTGACACAGGCCAAAAATGTGATAGAGAAGAGTTGAACAGCCCTATTTAAAGGAGAGTATGTATAGATGCTTTATTATTGCTATGCTGGTAATTGCGCAATGCTTATGGAATGCTCTCCTAAGGGCAATTTGAACCTTTGCAAGAGAAATGTAGTGTGTATAAGAGAGATCATCTTCTCTTATCAAGACTACCTTTTTCATGGGCCAATTAGCATCTTAAAAGGGTTTTGCCACGAAGTAAAATTGACGTGGGAAGTTTGAAAATTAAATAATAAACATTTTCACCATTCATCATTATTAAAAATTCTGCACCGTTTTTGTCTTAGCTACTCCTTTAGCTCCTCAGTCCTGGTCGCACATGCTCAGACATCCCTTCTCCTCTCAGGCAGCTACTGAGTGTTTCAACCCCGGGTGCTGTCATTCTACTCCTGTCCTCTGTGCTCCTTTGTAATTATTCAAACAGTGCAAATAAATAAAAAAAGAAACCTCAATGAAGTCTGTGCATTGATAAAGAGAAAAAAATCCACAGCTTTACTTCCTGCAGGGATTTGAACCAAGGACCCTTGTGCTGTAAAGCAAAAATGTTACCTCTGAGCTACAATGTAGCTACTTACAATTCTATACATAAACAGAAATTTCTTTGACTACAGAGAGGAAAGGCCTGGTGATGTCAACCTACAGGGTCACATGGTATGCAATTCAAACAAATCACACACACCCCCTTCTGAGCACACAGAGCTGAAGAGCTGGATGCAGGAGGTATGAAATGACATTGTGGCAAAACCCCTTTAAGAAATTTTGTATAAGCAATTGTTCCTACTCATTGCTTCATGTTAAAGGGGTTACCCGCATTGTTTGATTTTTACATTTTATTTAAGGAGTTTTCTCACCATGCTGTTTACAGAGCTGCAGGCAGCTTCAGACTAATAGTTCCTGGTAAGGCTGTGAGTGGTTCTACAGTAGTCATTGGCATATCAGCTCTGCTATTCCTAGCTATTCCTGTTACAGTAAGATGAGAGCAGGATATTTGTAATCTTGTGTGAACAAAGCTACAGAGCTCAAAGGGTGTAAACTTGTCATTAACTTAGGTAAACGAGCTCCTGTGCTGGAGATAAGACTCAGCAGGGAGTGACTCATCATGGTCAGATAGCAGATGTGAAGCAACCCTATAAGCTTATCATGGAAGAAACAATCGGACTAAACTTTATTGAATTGATAGCTGTGTTACATCATATATTTTAACATTATTGATAGCATTATGTTTATGTCCGTAAGTGATGGCGTTCATCCCTTACTACTACCTACACTATAAAAGTGCTGGCCTGCTGACTAGTGTGCATGCCCAGCAAATAATTATTTATCGGACCGCCCGCCACTCGGGCAGCAAGCTGGCACTTCTATACTGTAGCCGCCCACATTTCCAGAACGAATCGTCAGGCTAAACAAAGCAGTGTGACATTGCATTCGGAGAAAGCGGCTACAGCATAGAAGAGACGACCTCCTGACTGGCGGCACTCCCGGTAAATAATTATCTGCTGGGCATGTATGCTAGTCAGCAGGCCAGCACTTCTATAGTGTATGTAGTAGTAAGGGAGAAACGTCATCACTTACGGACATAAACATAATAGTATAAATACTGTTAAGACACGTAGGGCCAAATGTATTAAAGCTGTCTGGGTCTAAAAATCACTTTGTTGCCCATAGCAACCAATGAGAGCTCCCCTCTCATTTTTCCAGAGCACTATATGAAATTAAAGGGGCGCTCTGATTGGTTGCTATGGGCAACAAAGTGAGTTTTAGACCTAGACAGGTTTCCTACATGTGGCCCAGAGTGTAAAACACCTATCAATTCAATAAAGTGTAACTAATATCCATAATGAGCTTAGTTAAATATGACCCAGGAAAACCTTTACAGAGCAGCTGATGGTTGAGAAATGTTTGTCAAGTGATTACATCTCCCTGAGTAAACAGGTAGGGCGACATGTATGATCGGGATTTACACCTGTTTTCTGGCGTATCCTGCGCCTCACCGTCTCGAATCCGCTGTTGGACGCAGGGATGCGATATTAGGCGCAGCGTTCGCCACTTTCAGATGCGCCCCGCAAGAAGGGGCGGGCAATGGGCGCGGTGTGGGCGTTCCGGGGCGGGACGCAGCGCGCTCGAAAACTCCGAGGCATGTACGATTGCGGGTCTGCAAAGTGCAGCGCAATGCAGCGCTCGCCAGCTCTGACAGGCAGACCTGGTTGATTCTGGTCTAAATGATCCGGCGGAGGCGAAGTGAAGCGAGAACAGAACATGAGAGGAAACATAGAAGATCGCAAAAGAAATCTCGGCTCTCAGCGCCGTGCGGCATGGAGTATGATTCCAAAAAGTCGCCTTCATTAGGTGTAAAACATTATCAGAAAAAGAGCTAAATCCTTAAAAAAATGGGTGCCTGTCGCTCCTATTCTGATTGGCCAGGATTGCCAAGCCCCCGCTAGCTCAACCAATCAGCTCTTTTCTGCATTTTTACTGTATTTTGAACTGTCCCGTCTTTGATTGGTCCATACTTCTCCATAGGTTATAATGGGTCACTGTCGCTCCTATTCTGATTGGCTGGTTTTTGCCGACCAATGAGAATAGCTTACAGAATTTGAATTACTGTATTTCCTGGCAA
Source organism: Phyllomedusa bahiana (assembly GCA_025379985.1). Taxonomy (NCBI): domain Eukaryota; kingdom Metazoa; phylum Chordata; class Amphibia; order Anura; family Hylidae; genus Phyllomedusa; species Phyllomedusa bahiana. The sequence goes on from JAODAL010003649.1 coordinate 121,828, forward strand.
TTTCCAATATCCAAATTCCCGATGTAGCGCCGTTCTGGATTTTTTTAAAGTGATTTTATTTATGTATTCTTTTAGTAGGTTTGAGCTCTTTTTCAGAGAATGTTTTACACCTAATAAAGGCGATTTTTTGATTCATACTCCGCACGGACATCTTTAATGATTTTTCGCTGTTTTCCAGCCTGTTTCGAATCGGAATACATGTGAGACGCAGTCCCTTCTGCGCCTAAGTCCCGCACTGCGCCCCACACACTGGCGAGGCGCGGCAGACTTTTCCCCGCATGTATGAGCGCACCTCCTCGGACGGCGAATATTAGGCGCAGTCCCTTCTGCGCCTAAGTTCCGGCACTGCGCCTCACACACTGGCGAGGCGCGGCGGACTTTTCCCCGCATGTATGAGCGCACCTCCTCGGACGGCGAAGCATAGGCGCAGTCCCTTCTGCGCCTAAGTTCCCGCAGTGCGCCCCACACACTGGCGAGGCGGACTTTTCACCGCATGTATGAGCGCACTACGTCGGGCGGCGAATCTTAGGCGCAGTCCCGCACTGCGCCTCACACACTGACAAGGCGCGGCGGACTTTACACTGCATGTATGAGCGCACTTCGGGCGCCGACATACATGTGGCGCAAATGTCACGAGAAAACTGCCGAAAACGTGCGCTCCGACGTGGCGAGATTCATACATGTCGCCCATAATGTGCAACTGACAATACTGTAGATCAGCGTCGGACTGTGGAGCCTCCACCAGTGGAGTAGAATCCTAGGGCCCACCAGTGGCGTTGAGTCTTGGGGTCCACCCTACAGCTATATACATGATATTTCCACTCTGCCTCTTTTTCAACCTTTTTCCATGAAAAGCGGCCCCAGACCCATCATGTGCAGGAATCCACCATCCCTATGGGCCCACCAACCCCAGGGTTTCCCCTATGGGTCAGTCCAAGTTTGGGTGTAATAGATTCTTGTGGTCTATCAGTGGAAGTGTTTCTTGGGGCCCACCCTACAATTGAATATAATGTACATAATACTTAAATTCTACCACTTTCTCTGCATTTTTCCCTTAAAAAAATGCAGCCCCAGACTCGCCATGCCCAGGAGCCCACTGGAGGTTTCCCCCGTGGGCAAGTCTGAGACTTGTAAATGAACAGTTGCATTAATCATTGCCTCCTAAACAACTGTCCAGTGTAATTTCTCCTTTAGACTATGTCTACACTGCATCGGACAAAAAACTACCAAAAGCGGCCATTTTTTTATGATGCACGACCGTGGTTTTTGTCACGTTTAGTGCAAACACCGCGGTTGCTTTTTGTTTTCCTGACGTCGCTCATACAATTGTATTGTATGGGAAGAGGCCAAGCAAACTAAAAGCGCCGGCGTATTATACATGTTATATAATACACCTGTGCCAGGAGGCGATCGTAGAAAAGACAACCTGTGGATATTGCAGCTCGTCTTTTCTATTCTAGGCTATGAGGCTGCAGGAATGATCGTATTTTCGTCGCTTTTAAAACACTCGCTTAAAATACGATCGTAAAGCTGTTGAGTGGAGTCATAGCCTTAGTGACCTGCACTTTGTTTCCTGATCTTGGAATCTGCCACTATCCATGTAACAGGACCATAAGATATCTGTAATATGCCTGTACATACTTCATACATGTGCAATGCATATAAAATACTTTTTGAATAAAAAATTTCTAAAATCCCAATCAAGATTCATTTCTTCTAAACCGGTTTTCAAATATGTTGTCTTGCTATTAAAAGTGACGGGATTACTGATTGTAGGAAAAGGAAAGCTATGAAACTAGCGAAGCTCCCGGAGTCACAGCCCGGTCCCGGCCAGCAGGACAAGGCCAGTGGGCGTGACTACAGGTGTGCGGAGACATCCAATCAGCAACGAAGGGCGTGGTCTCCCGCAGCTCGGCCGTGACGGGGAGTGACAGAACTTGTCCATGTGGAGCCCTCTCCCGCTTCCGGTTAGACATGGCGGCCTCCATGGCAGGACAAGTGCTGAGACATCTGACAGCAAAAACCTCCCTTCTCAGCAGAAACAAGGTGAGAGGTGACGGAGGAGGCAGGAGAGGGGCAGGGGGCGCGGTGCCTGCCGGACGGCGGCGGCTGATGGGGGGGATGGAGGTCCTGCTCACAGACTGACAGCTATGTCCCTGATCGCCCCTGACCCTGTGTGTGATGTGTACGTGTGACAGGCAGCTGGGAGGGGACTGTAGCAGGGCAGTGGTGTGCAGCCTCTGGGACTACATCTCCCAGCATGCCCTACTGAATGCTGTGATCACTATGTGCAGGTTACTGGTTCAGGACCTCTCATTACAAGGGTGGTTACTGTAGGGCAGTGGTGTGCAGCCTCTGGGACTACATCTCCCAGCATGCCCTACTGAATGCTGTGATCACTATGTGCAGGTTACTGGTTCAGGACCTCTCATTACAAGGGTGGTTACTGTAGGGCAGTGGTGTGCAGCCTCTGGGACTACATCTCCCAGCATGCCCTGCTGAATGCTGTGATCACCATGTGAAGGTTACTGGTTCAGGACCTCTGATTAGAGGAGTGGTTACTATAGGGCAGTGGTGTGCAGCCTCTGGGACTACATCTCCCAGCATGCCCTGCTGAATGCTGTGATCACCATGTGCAGGTTACTGGTTCAGGACCTCTCATTACAAGGGTGGTTACTGTAGGGCAGTGGTGTGCAGCCTCTGGGATTACATCTCCCAGCATGCTCTGCTGAATGCTGTGATCACCATGTGAAGGTTACTGGTTCAGGACCTCTCATTACAAGGGTGGTTACTGTAGGGCAGTGGTGTGCAGCCTCTGGGATTACATCTCCCAGCATGCTCTGCTGAATGCTGTGATCACTATGTGCAGGTTACTGGTTCAGGACCTCTGATTAGAGGGGAGGGGACTGTAGGGCAGTGGTGTGCAGCCTCTGGGACTACATCTCCCAGCATGCCCTGCTGAATGCTGTGATCACCATGTGAAGGTTACTGGTTCAGGACCTCTGATTAGAGGGGAGGGGACTGTAGGGCAGTGGTGTGCAGCCTCTGGGACTACATCTCCCAGCATGCTCTGCTGAATGCTGTGATTGCGATGTGCAGGTTTGTGGGTTCGGGACCTGTTATTACAGGGGTGGTCTGCATTGCTGTTCGTGCACTGGTCGGGGAGCGACCCCATAGACTGTGCATGTGAACCCCAGATGGCCGCTGATTCCTTCTGGGTGGTGTCAAACTCTTTGATGGGTGTAGTGTCCGGGGGGAGGAACGAGGGGACCTTGTGCTTGTTAGCATTGCAGGTTGAGGGGGATGTAGTGCACCTTCCACATCATACAGAGGTCATGCAGCTCTCAGAACTGTCGGGGGTAAGGGTGAGATGGGGCACAGCTCTTTGTTTAGGCTTCATTCACACTGAGGTGTTAAAGTATGAACGTACATTACAGGTTTTTTACTTTCACAGTTTTTTTTGTTAGAAGTTTTCTTTTTTTCGTTTAGATTCTGTTATTTTGGCAAAAGGATTAAAATTGTTCTCCAAGACTTAAAGGAAATCTGTCGCCTTTTTTTATACTAATTAAAACAAGACACTGACACCCATTCTTTTCTTGTTAGCTGTTATTTGATTATGGGGGCGGCCATCTTGCCTGCACTGCTGGTAGCAGCATTTAGAGAGATGAGAGATGCTTTACAGCAGCTCCATGCACATAGGAGTCTGTGAACTGGAGCAGACCCACTGACTTCTAGGCATAATCTGTGGCCTAAGAAGAAGTCAGTGTGTATAGTGGGATAGAGGGGGAGCAGTGACATCTCCTATTGTGACTGGTGGATTCTGTGTTATCTATACACATTAGTGTCACCTTCCAGTTTGACCCAGCTTGTACTGATAATGAACAGACTGCTGTAAATCTGTCTCTCCATAGCAGGTAGTGTGTGACTGTTATTAGGCCTAGTGAACAAAGTGAAAACTGCAGAATTTAAGAATTTAAAAAAAAAATATTAGAAGTGATCTGAAAAATAAAAAAAAACCCAGAACCAAAAATTCTTAAAACATGAGTTAAACAAAAAGCTATTCTATGATGACACATTCCCTTTAAAATCCTCCCGCATTGTGCTAGAATAGAAGACTAACCCGTATTTGTTGTGCCAATTTGTTGGAAGAGTCTTATACTGTTATTGAAACCATTTAAATGGATTCAATGTGAAAAAGTGTGGAAGTGTGAATAAGACTTTCAGTAGAGAAAGAAAATCCTCCCTCCATTGTCACATTTCTCCATTCAAGTCAGTGCTGCAGTTCCAGGCACAGCCCGTGGACAGGAGTGGCGCTGTTTCTGTTCTCTTAGGAAGGTTCTACAGTAAGCAGCATCCCAAGAGAGGCAGAGGGCTTCACAGCTGTGAGAGGACAGATCCCAGCGAACATCCCTCTGCAGAAGGAGTTAGCTGTGCCTCTCCGGTGACCTCTACTTCCTATGACCTTGGTGTAATCCCTGCGCTGTGCTGACATATCCAGTAATGCGGTTTTCTTGTTCAGGATTTTACTTTGTTGATCGCAACTTGTACGATCTCCTCAGATGTTGATACAAAGTAAATCCTTTACAGGAAGCTGATAACAACGTATGTGAGGAAAATAACAAGCGTCAGCCGCTGCTCCGGAGCTTTACCTGTCACTCATCATTAAAGGGACAGAGCGCAGTGTATCTGCAGCCAGGATCGCGCTGTTCCTGCAGGTCGCCTCCATTTCATTTCTCGTATTATTGATTAATTGCTGCCACTGTAGTAACAACTGTCAAGAAAATTATAAGGCTGCTTTCACACGCAGATGCAGAAAGGCGCAGTAATTAAAGGGGTTGTCTCACTACATTGATTCATCTTACCTCAGCCCTGTTTTCTTGATTTCACTTTGAATTCAGGGGCGTGGTTTCTACTAGGCTGCAGTAGAAGCCAGGTCTGTAGCTATAGCAACCAGTGCTGACAGCCTATCAGGAGAGATCAAACAGGTCTGTAGCTATAGCAACCTGAGGAGCTGATGTAGCCCATACAAGAGGTGATATCTCAGCATAGGTAGAACACTGTTAATGGACATACATTGCAAAGTGACTTGTTTTTGCAAGATCTTTAACATAAAAAGCAATCCTTGTAGTGAGAAAACCCCTTTAATGCTGTACATTTCTGCACAAAAAACGCATCCAAAAACCGCACTGTGTGACAGCACCCCAAGTTAGGGGCTGGGTTCACACATCAGCTTTGTAACTAAGTTACGCTGAAGTTTATTACAAATGCTCATGTGAGAACCCGACCTAAATAAATGTGTCCAGTCCCATAAATATAATAATGATTGGTGTGGACGTATTGGGGGTATTCCCACCATACACATTCATGACATATTGGTAGGATATGCCATCAATTTGTGATAGGTGCAGGTCACAGAGGTGGGATCTGTATCTGTCTCTAGAATGAGCACTGAAAACTCTCAGAGAAGTGGTTGGATCTCTTCCCATTGAAAAATGGGTGTATCAATTACAGCTGAACTTCGGCAGGAGCGATGGGGGTTAACCCCATTGATTATGGGGCGAATCACATCCAAATCAGAGGTGAATACTTCTGTAAAGTAAAAATCTGTGGTAAACACGTTGGATTTTTCCAGTTGGAAAAGTGTGATGTGTGAACATACCCCAAGGGCATATCCCCACGGCTCGGGTTTTCGGACAGTTTTTCAGGCGGTTTTGCAGACCATCTGAAAAACCGTCCGAAAATGAACAGAACGGGGCTCTATGGAAAACCCGTGCAGCAGTCCCCACTGCACCGGTTTTGCCGCCCACAAAACATTGTGCATGCATATTCTTCCGTCTGGTTTCTGGACCGAATCTGTGCTTCTCAATGTGAAGGGGGAGGGCTTTTCTCCGCTCAAAGCCCCCCCTCCGCGGCCGCAAGACAGGGCAAATACCGGTTGCATAACCGTGGGAACGCACCCGAACTGTTTGTGGCTGCTGTTCAGTCAACTTGTGGTCTTTTCTTTGTCTCTCTTAGACCACTGGTTACAACCACTGGTTCACACAGCTAATTGCAGTGCGCATTTCGCCGCATATTTACGTTTTATACGCGGGGAAATGTGTGCCGCAAATACAGTAATTCATAGCGCTCACATCGTATGATCACATCGTACGTCCGGAGAGAGAACTGACAGGTCAATTATTCGTGGTTCTTGCAGGGGGGGGGTGGCCCCCTGTGCTGTGAAAGTATGCACTGATCAGCGCGTCCTTCCAAAACATCCGGTGTATTGCGGCGCGTCCAGTGAACATAGCACTAGAATTCTTTTTGGTAATGAGCCGTGCACCTTTTTGATTCCAAACAGGACATACGAAGGTTCCCGTTCACTGCCAGCAAATCGAGATCGTGGAAACCTTAACAATGTTGTATGAAGAATATTAAAACATTTTCATTCATTTTTATTAGGCAAATCTGTATAAAGCCCGGGAAATGTACTTTAGGCAGAAATGGTGTTATCTGTTTTCTTGCTTGGAGTCGACTTGTCAGGGACACAGTGATAAAGGACAGGCTGGACTCATAAGTAGAGTTTTCTTCCAATCCTGAGGCTGGTCCTGGCCCTCCCTTTGCCCTGCAGTGGGGGAGGTTAGTTATTGGGTTCATATGTTTACCCGACCAACAATCCGGAAAACCGGAATGTCCTGAATGTTTGCGACCTATCGACCTGCCGCTGTGGTGGTTATCTGTGAATATGGGACGGGTCTTTATGTGTGTACACGTAACAGACACTGCTGTTCTTTCGCTCTGTTCGCCTTCTATTTAGTTACTTGTCACGTGAAAAATTCCTGCCTGTTTTCTTCTGCCGGATAAGGAAGCAGAGCGCTGAACAGGCGTCCGAGGTGGAAATCTATGCAGCAATTTTATACTGATCTATTTTTCTGCAGTTATTATAGCTTTCATTGTGACTAGGTTGGCACCCAGCTTTTCTATACTCCTGAAAGGCCAATCTGCCTGTTTATTCAGAGATCTACAAGTACCGTTAGGCTATGTTCACACGGCTTATTTGCGGGGCGTAATTACGCCGTGTGGACGGGAGCGGGGGGCCCGACACCTCAGCGGCTCATAGACTATCATTACTAGCGGCGCATATATGCCGCTAGTAAATGACCTGTCACTTATCTCCCCCCGCGGCGGATTCGCCGAGCAGGGAGAGGAGACGTAATCCATAATTCTCTATGAGAACTGTGGATTACCGTAATGACTGGGACGTATTCCAGCCGTAATTCGTATGAACATAGCCTTAGGGTGCTTTCACACGGAACTTTTTTTTTGTAGAAATGTACAGCATTAATTGCTGTGTATTTCTGCAAAAAAAAAAAAAAAAAACCCTTAGCACCCTTAGGCAATGTTCACACGGCTTATTCAAGCCGTAATTGCGGGACGGATTTCGCCCGCAGTTACGGCTTGAATAAGGGGCGGGACATGTCAATTCTGTGAGGCGTTTTACACTCCGATAATAATCAAGTGTATGAGGCAGATATCTGCCTTGGGGAGTCCCGGTAATTTCCTACAGTGCAGAATTTTCAAAGGAAACAACGCTTTCGGCATCAATAAAGCAGTTGTGTGGACCTACCCTAACCCCGATTCACATCTGTGCTGGTATTTTCATATTGTGTTCCATTAGGCCATGTTACATAGTCTCCCAAAAATTGGGAATCTCGCAAGAGAACAGAGAGTGACTTCTGATCACTATATTACTATTTTGCCATAGGCAAACTTAAACTCTATCAGTTCTCTATCTGTAAAACACTAAAACGTAACTTTTATTATGTATATCTCTTAACCTCTATACACACTATTTAAAAACCTGATTTCTTACCTCACCATTTAACCCTTTCTACTTCTGAAGGAAGGAATGGCGCCTTTTCTATTATCAAGTCTGGTGGAGAACCAACTATTAACAGGAAAGCCTTATATATACACAGCAATTTACTAGCTCCAGTAAGGGATCCCAAGCATCCTACTCGGGCAGTCGGACCTCTAAACCCTGATGAAGCCAGGTTAGCTGGTGAAACATGTCGGGGAAGTCAGATATGACGTTTTAAATTGTGATTTCTCACCTCTGTCTACAAGTGTCACCTGCTTCAGACGTTGTCACAAGGGGCCTTATTTGTTTTGTGTCCATGAGATTAGGGACGACTGCCCAAGTAGGAGGCTTGGGATCCCTTACTGGAGCTAGTAATTTGCTGTATATATAAGGCTTTCCTGTTAATAGGTGGTGCTCCACCAGACTTGATAATAGAAAAGGAGCTATTCCTTCCTTCAGAAGTAGAAAGGGTTAAATGGTGAGGTTAGAAATCAGGTTTTTAAATAGTGCGTATAGAGGTTAAGAGTTATACTTAATAAAAGTTACGTTTTAGTGTTTTACAGGTAGAGAACTGATAGTTTGTTTGCCTATGGCAAAATAGTAAATATATTAGGCCATGTTCACACGACTTATTTTGGGATGTATCTCGTCCCATAATTCGTGCCGTACTGTGCGAAATACGGGCCGAGATACGTCTCAGTCATTATGGTAATCCACAGTTCTCATAGAGAACTATGGATTACGTCTCTTCTCCCCGCTCGTATAATGCAGGAAGAGAAGTGACGTCAATTATTTACGGCGTGTATGTGCCGAGAATAATGCATGTCTATGGGCCTGCCGGCCACCCCCGTCCCTCCCCCGTACACACGGTGTAATTGCGGGGGGAAATATGTCCTTGCAATTACACCGTGTGAACATAGCCTTAGAGAAACAGAAAATAAAAAATAACGTTGATGCTGGATCTGTTACGGATTGCTGATGGATTCCAACAGTGTCTGAGTACCCATTGACTCTCATGGAGTCCATCTGGTTTCCATTGTGGTGTCGGTCCTATTTTCTTATGGAATCTGTGACCGAAGCTCCAAACCGAACCTCCGCCATAAGGGGATGTTCACACAGCGGGTTGGATCCGTGTTTCGGACACTAAACGGACCCTAACACACATCTAACAATGTGATTTCCATTGCTTTCAATGTAAAACACGCATCAGCATTCAGACGAGTGATTGCTGATGCGTGTTTACATGCGTCTCTCCAACCGTTCAAACAATTGTCATGTCAATTCTTGATCTGTTTCATGCAGCAGGAGCCCTATTTAAAACTACAGGGTGCGTTTCCGCTTCAGCAAAAACAAATCCAAACGCACCTGCTTGTTGGATGCGATTTATGCAGCACTTTTTAACGCGTTTCTCAGATCCAAAATGGTTCCACCACGCCGTATGAACATGCCCTAAATGCGAATTTGACCTAAGGGTATGTTCACATGGCGTATAGCAGCGCGTACCTGTGCGCGCCGCTATAAGTCTGCAGCGCTCCCATTCACTTTCCCCGGCTCGGGGAATACGTCAGAAGATAATAGTAGTCAATGAGTGCTGTGATTTTACCGTATTTGCAGGGCGTACTTTGGGCACATTGCAGCGCAAGTACACTCCATAAATACGCCGTGTGAACACGCCCTTGAGCAGAATACACTTGGAAATCCTGGTTGGCTTAAAGCAGCCGGCGATGGCTTTACTCCTGAGGGGTTTATCTAGGAAATATTGCACATGTGGATTAATCCCCAGGGATCAGCAGGAGAGGCCATTCTTGCCCTTCTACCTGATGTGTTTATGAGAACTGCTGAGCCTAGCTTGTTTATTACTGGTGTCAAAGGGTATGTGTCACTTGTGAAGATTATTCTGGTTAATCATCAGCCCTGAGGTAATAGATGAGGCTTTCATTCTGGACACACAAAAAGTGATCAGAGCCTAAAAGCGCAGTGAGCGGTGCCATATCTGAGGCAATAGTTAACACTTTATATGTGATCTAGTTTGATGTAGCTGGGTGTCATATCCACATCTTGCAGAATATGGTAAGCTGTGGTCCTGGGCATAAGCACCTTATAGATGTCTACATGTAACGTGTCATTTTTAAAGGGGCTGTCCAACAGAACAAAAAAAAAAAAAAGTCTCAGATGTCTTCGTTCATCTCCATGTGATGTTTTCTGTGCTGTATAAAGCCTCCCTTCTCTGCAGCTAAGCTGTGCCATTTCTTGTTTAAAAGCGGTTCCCCTTTGCCATGTAATGTTACAAGTCCCAGGATCTTTGTTGTGCTTTGTCTATCTTTCTTCCCTCCATCCATAGACTTAGAATGTGGTTTCAAAGATGACCCTGTAAAAAGCGGAACTACTTTGGTCACTTGATCTCTTGGGCTGGACACAGAGCTGTTTTCTGTGTGTGGGTATACCGAGAACTATCCAGATTTCTATCATCAAACAATTAATGTAACACTGAAGGAAATCCTTAGAAAATCTATTGACAGTACAAAAGAGCTGTGGGAAAATAGTATCTAAAACATATTTTTTTTCCACTGGACAACCCTTTTAACCCCTTAACCACTAAACCTGAAAAGACCAAATGACCAGCTACATTTTTTCATCTCCCTCCATTATAACATTCATACATCTTTTACATTTTTTCAGTGATGCAGTTGCATGAGGTACTGTTTTTTTTTTTTTTTTTTACAGAAGTATTTTTTGGAGACATAGTTTGAGTTTAAAAAAAAATAGTTATTCATATTTAAAGATTTTTGCATTTTTTTATTTTATTTTTTTACACCATTCACATATCGCACTAAACCTGTTAAATTAATTCTAAAGATTATTACATTCATTTAGATACCTGATATTTTTAGGTATTTTATTTATGTGTAATTTATGCACAATATTTATTTTTTTTTAAATCAAATATTTATTTTAATTTTTTTATTTCTTTTCCATAGGTCTTTGTTTTTAACACCTTTTTTTTACATCTTATTAAGGGGTAACCATTTGTACACTTTTTTTTTTTTTTTTATACGTAATAATGTATTAGCATACTCCTGTATTACATTCTTTGCCAGTATAAGGCTATGTCTACACTGCATCAGAGAAAAAACGGCCCTAAAAGCGGCCGTTCTTTCTCCGATGCAGGACCGCGGCTTTTGTCACGCTTTGTGCAAAAGCCGCGGCCGCTTCTCGTTTTCCCGACGTCCCCCATACGATAGCATTGTATGGGAAGACGTCGAGAAGACGAGAAGCACCGGCGTATTATACAACATGTTGTATAATACGCCGCTGCCGAAAGACGGGCAGAGAAAAGACGAGCTGTGTAGACAGCAACTCGTCTTTTCTATTGCCGTCTATGGCAGCACACTGACGATCGTATCTGCGGCGCTTTTAAAAAACGAAAAGCGCCGGAGATACGATCGTAATCATGTGCAGTGTGGACATAGCCTAACACTGGCTGCTGTCAGGGTAACACACAGATGTGTTCTAACCCCAGGCTTGCTATGTGGAGAGCGCTGGTGCTACTGCAGGTCCTCAGAGCTGACTGTACAGACATTCCCCAGCTTCATTGGTCACTAGGAATCCTGGTGACCCGATGGGGCAGGAGAATCCTCATTGATCATGCCGTGTGGTCACGGACTATGGAAATGAAAGGGTTAAATGGCAGGGATCAAAGGCTTCCTCTGATCCCGGCCGTGCGAGAGACCTCTTCCAGTAATGGAGCTGTTCACTACAGCTCCATGCCCAGTGCAGCTGCGGCGCTGGAAGCCGCAAACCCACACATGTGCACACACCACCCACTGGCAGAGGGCAGTTGTTAGGGGGTTAAGAAGGCCACATGTGGACTGATGTTAGTTCCATCCACCAGGATAGTGGGGCACAAAACCCAGGCAGATGTCTGGCAGTGTATGAGCAGCTTTCAACATGGCTTCTATATTCTTACATTTTAAGCTAGGACTATGTAATTTCATAAAACTGGATGTGATCAGGGCACCAGTCAAGTCTGTCATGCTATGCTGTGCCGGAACTATATCTGCAGAAGTCCAAGGTGATGCGTGCCCAGTCTTAAAGGGGTGTTCCCACAATGGAATTTGCCATATCGGCAGGGTGTGCCATGAAATTTTGGTAGTTGCGGATCCCACCTCTGGCACCCACACCTATCTAGGGAGCAGACCCCCAGATGTGTCAGCTTAGAATAGAAAGCCGGTCACCCTCGTACAAAACTCTTTATTCTGTTCTGTGGGATTTCTGAGTACAGGTAGGCGGTGTGTTCAGCTGTCATAGAACAGAATGGAGAGTCATGTGCAAGCGCGACCAATTCTCTGTTCTAAACCAAGACTTTGGGGGTCACGTTCACGAGATACGTGCAGATCCCAGTGGTGTGACCCGCTCCTATAATACTTGGATATGCCATCAAAGTGCATGGTGGGAACACACCTTTAACTCCTTAACGACCGCCCACCGTCTTTTGACGTCGGCTGCTGCGGGTCATTTGGCGTCACTGCAGACATCGGAGTTTGCAGCTCCGGGCGTCGCAGCAGCGCTAGGAACGGGCTGTACTACACAGGCCTAATCCCAGAGCAGCTTCTGCAAGCACCTGGGAGCGGGGAAGACCTCCGCAGCGCAGAGCAATCAAAGGGTTTCCCTGCTCTGTCGGTGATCGGAACACCCGGTGACCCGACAGAGCCTGGGGACCGGCTGCACAGTCAGCCCTGGGGACCTAGAGTAGCCCCAGGGCTGTCTGTGTAACAAGCCAGTGATCAGGGCAGACTGTGTGCTGTCCTGATTACTGCCTGTGTGAGACTGACACAGATTATAATATATTAGCATATATGAATATGCTAATACATTACCTAGTGTAAAAAAAAAAAAAAAAAAAAAAATGTAAAACGGTTTCTCCCTTCATGGGATTTAAAAAAAATAAATAAAAGAATTAAAAAAAATTGTGCATAAATTACACACAAAAAAAACTAAAAATATTAGGTATCCACACGACCGTAATAACTTGTACAATTAAAGGGGTTGTCTCGCTACAATGATTGGGTTTTAATTTAAAGATCTTTAAAACCCAAACAGCTTTGCAATAATGTTCATTACAAAAGTCCTACTGATTTTGAGCTAGCCCTGTTAGTATTTCTACATCCCGCTTCTAAAAACTCTATAGCAGCTGACCTGTTGATCCTTATCTTACTGGCTGGGCAGGTCTGAATGATCATCAAAACCCCTTTTAAGACAGGTCGGAGCAGGAGCCCCTCCCCACAGAATTTCTTCTGGAGGGGGAGGGGGGGAGGAGGACTTGGCGTCTGTGTCCTGGATTAACCTGTGGTGCCTGCTTCCTCCTGCTCTCTACACAGATAGATGTGGACAGCAGTGACCCTGTCTGTTACTATAATCATGATATGTCTTTGGAACTGTGACTATACTAATTTCTATTCAGAAACAGGCATTTTGAATACTTTATGTTCTCCTGTATTAGGGACATCCTGAGTATAGTAACCACTGCCCCTTTTTGTTGTGGAGATGTGGGGACTTGTAAGCTAAGCAGGGGATATAGGAACACTTGCATCCTCTCTGCTCTATTAGCACACCACTTCACACTCATAGATCAGCCCTCTCCTGCAACAGACCTAGGCAGGCACACACAGGGTGAACTCTGAGAGCAAACCCCTTCCCCCCCCCCCCCCCCTATGAAGTTACTTTTAAACTGCCTGTGTGCTGATGGGGGGGGGAGAGGGGAGCAGAACAGACAGACCAAGAAGCACGCCCCTCAGTTCAACTTACCAGGGACAACTGACAGGCTGAAAGCTCGTAATGATGACAATCTCCTTTAATCTAAAAGTTAAGTGTGAATGGTGTGTATAAAAAAAAAAAAAAAAAAAAAAACAAAAAAAAAAAAAGTTTTTTTTAAAATTCTGCAACTATTTATAAGTGAATTTAAACTATTCCCCCATAAAGTACCACTTGTCTCGAATAATACGAGGCCTCATCCAACTGCGTCATTGAAAAAATAAAAAAGTTACAACTGTTGAAACGCAAGGAGGCAAAAACTTAAAAAATGTTCTGGTCATTAACTACTTTTCAGGCGTTCGGCTTAAGGGGTTAAGAACGTTTCCAAAATGAATGATCCAGGGGAGGCAGAAGTTTGTGGGTGGAAGAGTGCCATAGTCTCCTGTGCATGAATTGGGAGGAATGTGTAGAGGACAAAGCAGGACAGGTTTTTAGGATGACTCCCTACTGGAAACGTCACCCTAAGCCTGACATGTTGGATTTAAAATCCCTGATTAAGAGGAGCTGCTTATTCCCCTCTCCACATTAAAATAATGCATGCATGTCCATTCGAGCCGAGCATGCATGTTTACATTGCTTTCAGGCAGCAAGCGTTCACCTAGCAGCTACGGCCTGCTTTAGTACAGCTCTGTGGGCTTCTCAGCCCCTTTCCCACAATGCCTTGTGATATGCAGATGCTTCGTAGAGTGCGAAAAGGCAAAACAAATCTCTACACGCCGTTCGTTCGGTGCTCTCCTTAAGGAGAGAGGTTTCCCTTCCTTAGTACAGCTCTGAAAGTCAAAGTGAGGGCACCTTTCTAATAATTTCTATGACTACTGTATTTGTATCTGTTTCTTTATTATGCAGTGCATTAACGCCATAGAAAGGATATCAGCAGTTTTTGCAGCGCCTTTCTTTGGCATCACAGAATTGCACATGAATCATTATTTTCTCGACAGAACAGCGTGGGACATTCAACATCAAACCTTCACATCACACAGACTGTAGAATTAGGGAGGCACTGAATCCATAATTTATCATCTGCATGGATGCCATGGTTCCTGGCGAATAATAAACCAAACCTGAACCCTGCTTTTTGAAGTAGTAAGCACCTAAGTCACTTAGTGCAGAGGGCAAAATAAAGTATTGTCTACGAGAAAGAAATGTAGTGAGTGAGGCCCACGCGTTGTTTTTTTAGATATTTGTGGTATCGTAGAAAAAGTTTAAATGACTAATATTAGTCCAGAATGCCTTGTTAACGAGGCCTGTGACATCTTCTATCAGGTCTGTTTTAGTAAAGCCTTGTGTTCCCTATGAAAACAATTCTAGGACATCTTCTCTTATATCTCTGTGTTGTGCTGTTCCTCTGTTATTCCTTCTGGAAATGTATTACTGAATCAGTCAGGTGGGTGATACTGTTCCAAATTTCAAACACATGTCCCCAACAAACCCAAAATAGTCGGCACCTCCCAAGATTAAAAAATAAATGGTGCAGGTGAAGGCTGATATGGCTGCAATGCACAGGCAAACACAAAAACAAGCAGCAGCACTCTGCAAGTGCTAAGAAACAAACACTGCATATTGTCAGATGGTGGATCTGCAGGTCACGTAGGTGACGTAACCTACGAAGAGGAGTGGACTCTAAGAGGCCCTTTGGTCTTCATTGGAGCCCGCTGCAAAGCATGATGGACTTTGTTGCAGGGAACCCCTAAGTCTCTACCCCCAACATAGGTCGTATTGGTGAAAGCTGATGAACTGAAAACAAAGTACAGGAGGACAAGGCAAAAACTTAGTTCGGGTACAAGGGACAAGGTCAGAGCAGGCAGCGTACAGGTGAGGTCAGGAATGTAGCAGGAGGTCGGTGGCAGGAAATTGGGCAGAAGAGAAATGTGCAGAGATGGCAGAACGTACCAGATGGACATCAATAACTGGGCAACGGTAGCTGGGGGAGGCGTCCCTATAAAGCCCATGTTCTCAGATGATTGGCTGAGTAAACTTTAGAATGGCACGCACTGGCCCTTTAAATTAAAGGGAACAGTGCTCGCACACTCCATTAGGCCGAACAGGAGAAGTGCAGGCAGAGCCAGTAGCAGGGGGAAGAAGATGCGAAGGAGAGGGCCGCACCCGAGCGCAGTGAGGAGGAAGGTAAGGCTATGTTCACACAGCTTATTTGCGGGGCGTAATTAGGCCTTGTGGACGGGAGCGGGGGGCCGGCACCTCGGCGGCCCATATACTATCATTACTAGTGGCGCGTATACGCCGCTGGTAATTCACATGTCACTTATCTCCCCGCCCGGCGGATTCGCCGAGCAGGGAGAGGAGACGTAATCCATAGTTCTCTGAGAACTGTGGATTACCACAATGACTGGGACGTATTTCAGCCGTACTGCAGCGCAGTACGGACTGAATTACGGACTGAAATACGTCCCATTTTAAGCCGTGTGAACATAGCCTAAGTGTAGGAGGCGAGCTCGAGGTGGATGTGAAAGTGGACCGCTGTGCACCCCGCTGCAGAAGGAGGGACACGACTGGGTAACGAACCGCGGGGCGCTTAGTTACACATATACGATATGTTATTTCGAAATGCATCTCTGGGATATGTATTAATCATGAAAATCTGAGGCTCTTTGCGCACATTTTGATCAAAACTTTGAGGTCCCATCCACCACTGGCAAGGTGTCCTCAGTTTAGATGGGGACCTACTTGAAATCTCGCCTCTCTCGATGCCTTTCCAGGCTTTTATGCTTTTTCAGGGCATGAAGGTCCCAGCTAGACTATGTCCAGGTTAAAAACAGAGTACTAGTCTCACAGGAGAATAGTTTGTACTACCCCAGCAGTGGTTACAGCAAGATGTATGCTTGTAACTAGAAGTCTTGTTAGGATTGTGAGGGTGTGACACCATTGCAGCTCTAGCAAGAGTGCCAGAAAGAAAGGCCTCTCCACACCATTACTGACCCACTGCCAAACTGGTCAGACTGGAGGATGTTTCAGGCAGCAGAACGTTCTCCACAGCGTCTCCAGACTCTCACATTTGCTCAGTGTGAACCTGCTCTTATCTGTGAAGAGCACAGGGCGCCAATGTCGAATCTGCCAATCTTGGTGTTCTCTGGCAAATGCCAATTGCTTTGCACTGTTGGGCTGTAAGCACAACATCGACTTGTGGACATCGGCTCTCATACCACCCTCATTGGGTCTGTTTCTGACAGTTTGAGCAGACACATGGATATCGGTGTCCTGCTGGAGGTCATTTTGCAGGGTTCTGGCACTGATCCTCCTTACACAAAGGAAGAGGTAGCGGCCCTGCAGGGTTGTTGCCCTCCTTCGTCCACCTTCACGTGTCCAGGTGTACTTGCCTGTCTCCTGCTCTGGGCACGGTGCTGACAGGCACAGCTAACCTTCTTGCCGCAGCTCGCATTGATGTGCCATCCTGGATGAGCTGCACTACCTCAGCAACTTCTGTGGGTTTTAGACACTGCCTCCTGCTACCGCTAGGGGTGAAAGCAATGACAAAATGCAAAAGTGACCAAAATAACAGCTAAAAAGGATTAGAACAGAGAAATGGTCTGTGGTCACCGCCTGCAGAACCCCTCCATTATAGGGGTTGTCTTGCTAATTGCCTATCATTTCTTCATGTTGTCTGTTCCCTTTGCACAACAGCAGGAGAAATCGATTCATAACTGGAAAGTTTGATGTCAGAGGTGTGATTAACTTGAAGTTACATTGTTTAGTGTTCCCTTTATTTTTTTATTTTTTTGAGCAGTGTATTTAACACGACTCCTGTAACCAAGCCAGTCTGCAGATGGGTGTGCTAAGCCCGAAATGTTGCTGCTTGTGATTGATGTACAAATGATGGTGTATTCTTTTTTTCACATGGATTTATGAAATTATATAAAAAGGTATAGGACTACTTTTACCCCATACAATTTTTGGTGTGCTGATTACCACTTGTCTTGGAACTGTCATTGGGATAATATCCATGCGTCTCAGGCCCCCAAAGTATATGTAAAACAGTTGAGGAGAGTGCGAGTTCTATAACATATTGGTCCTTAAAAGAGCCATGACCAGTGCAAAAGGTTGTTTCAGACACATCCTGAAGGATCCAACTTACTTACAAGGTTGTTTAGCGCTGCTGTCAGAAATTGCCCCAGATTTTTCTACACTGCACCTTTCCCAACCAGACACTAAAACAAGAAGCCTTAATGGTGTCCTGCTGGCTCCTAGCTTTTACTGGCCAGCTCATAAGTCTTTTATTTGGAGTGCTAAGTACTTCTATTAGAAGCCATTAAATCAGGATAAGGAAAGGTAATAATGGGGCTGCACTTTCAGCTTTCTTTTCCAGATGAGGCCGAATACATAGTTCACTTTTCGCATTAAATATCAGGAAGTTTTTTTTTTTTTTTTTGTTATTAGTCTTTGCCTAAAAATCTCATTTTAATATCACTTAAAATTATGAGGTTAAAGTTTTCATAAATCGAAGGCTGAGGTATTAAAATGCTGCTCCCTGAAGACATTAAGAGCACAGATCCGCTCTAAATTGCCTCTTGTATTTCTTCTCGCTGTCGCAGAGGCTCGCTTGTCCGGATGCTGCACTGGTGGCTGCAGACTCCCATATGCGAGCAGTTAGATTTTTGCCAATAGACATTTTCAGGTCACAGAAAACAATGATTTCTTCAGGTTTTTAAGATTGAAGACAGAAATAAATTTTTAAATTTCTTTCAAAATAAAAGATGTTCTTGTCTTATTTGTGAACATGTCAGAGTGGATACTCCAGTCTCTCGGCGTTGCAGTGATTAAAGATGTCATCATATAGGGCTCTTCTTACTACTCAGGCTTGTTCCTAAAGTTTTTTCACTCCGTGTTACAAGCACTTTTTAGATCTGTCTCGGGGACCGACAGGACGGACCAGAGACGGACCTAAACAATTAGCAGAGAGATCATCACTGCGGGCTATGAGGAACACGCAGCGGTGTTCACATGAGAGATCGCCGCTGCGTGTTCCCCGGCTCCGTCTTTGAAAGAAGTGCATGTCCATTCTTTCAAAGACGGAGCCGACAGGCGCAGGGCAAACAAGCAGCGGCGATCCCTCATGTGAACGCTGCTGCGTCTTCCTCATAGCCCGCAGTGATAATCTCACTACTAATTGTTAGATCCGTCTTTGGGTCTGTCCTGTCGGTCCCAGAGACGGATCTAAAAAGCGCTTTAACACGGACTTAAAACGCAGTGTGAACAAGCCCTAAAACTACACGTATCTGTGCAGGGTGCCTTAGTAGGAAAAGTGTCGCCTTCACCAACCATCAATCTGTAGTTCACTTTTTTCTCAATGAAGGCTATTTGTGAATGTTTAGTAACCTTCTCAGCCTATATTCTCAACATACAATGTCACAGGAAGGACCATTGTATGTTTAGTGTTTTTTCAAGATACAATAACCGGTCAATTATAACCATTTTACTCCTACTAAATATCTGTATTAGTGAGTTGCATGCAGTGATGGGTGGTCTAGTAACGCCTCTCTACAGTACATTGTAATATTACATGTCCTCTACTACTCTTTATATGTAGCAGGCACCTAGTTAGGATGACCCCATTTTCTTTTTTTGGTGCACTGCGTATTAAGTCTATTACCCAAAGAAGCTCCTATCCTCAACATAGGAAGTGATTTTCCAGCAACTACCAGTTATCCATAGAATTATGGTTTAAACCAGGGCTGTGGAGTCGGTGCCTATTTTACAGGAGTCGGAGTCGTCATAAAATGGTCCGACTCCCAAAATATATAATAAGTTGGTCCCGTTAGTTTGATGCAGTGCAAAGAGCAAGAGGAATTGGGTCCGGCCAGTGCTGCTGCTCCCATATCTTCAGCTTCATCACATGAGGAGTGTAATTGATGACATGGAGCCGGCAAGGCACTGCCACAGGGGAAAAGATTCAGCTACCAGTGCAAACAGATTTCAGCAAAATTTTTCACCTGCTTTCAAAGAAGTAGAAGAGTTCAACCATTCATCAAAACTGACTGTGGCTGAGGCAATTCCTTTATACCCCAACATTGTTAGAGATGTTGCCCCTGGGGTCACCGCTTTGCCCCCAACCCAAGTTAGTGTAGAGAGGCCATTCCGTAGCCTGGAAATCATGAGATCAGATGTGAGGTCATGTTATGCAGGATCTGATGGAGGCAATACTATTTCTCAGAACAAATTCAGAGACTCCACAAATGTTCCTGCAGTGTTTTGCATATTGACAATTTTTTTGTGTTCTAAAGTCATGTGCAATAAATATATTTTACACTGACAAGCAAAATGGTAACAATGTTTTGAACTTGTGACTTTCAGGCTCCATCTCTCCATCTACTACAGCTTTGTACAGGAGGCTACTGTAATTTTATATACAGTCATCTTACCTATCTTATACATAAATTTGACTTGCAAGTATTTAGCATCTGCTTAGTTCTGCAGATTCTTTCCTGTAACTGCATTGTTACTGTTTTGCTCCTAAAAATCAAAATGATAATTTTTATTATTTTGTTAATATTTAAGAAATCCACCTTTTGGTTTTCAGCACTGCCTGAATCCTTCTGGGCTCTGGATCAGATTCAAGCATATCTTGACCAAAATCTGATCCCAGGTCTCTTCTACACTTTCCCAATGTTGGTGCAGACTGGACTTGGATACAAATACAGCTTTTTCTAAAACTACCCACAAGTGTTCAAAAGATCAAAACATTGTTACCCTTTTGCTTGTCAGTGTCTGTTCTACCTAAATAGCTTGATTATTGTACCATAAGGTGATAAAGAGCCTGATGTTACCATTTTACCAAAGTAAAGTTATCACTTAAACAGGCGCCGTGTATGAGGGAGTCGGGGTCGGGAGTCAGGGTTTTGGCTTGCTGACAGCCCTGGTTTAAACATACAATGGTCATCCTGGAACCAAGTAATATTGTATGTTGAAGGACCATTGTGTTAGACAGGGAGGAGGAGAATGAAGCTGTAGTCTGTCCTTGTGTGAGGCAGCAGGGGAAGACATCTGATGGCTTTTAGCACAGATCTTCTGTTACACCAGGAGCAGCATGTCTTAGAGAGAGAAAATAGACATTTACATAAACCAGCAAAGGAAAGGGCAAAGGCCCAACAATATGCAAGGTTAAGGGACACTTCTGCCCTAAAGGTATTCTTGTTAAAATTAATATTCCTGGAAAACATTCTTTTTTTAATATCCACGTTGCTGTGCATTTAAAATTCATATATAAATTCTTACCCTTCTCTGGTTGAGATAAAATCCTGAATAGCAGAGCAGACTAATTTTAGTTTACTGTTGGTGTTGCAAGAAATGCTTTATCTGCATGTTGTTTTATTACAGGTTTTGGATGATGACCGTGATTGTTCTATTGTTCTCTGGACAGGCCTAGATAAAGGTTAGATTAGACTGGGAGAGGAATTACAAGAACAATACGTGAAAGGATAAAAGGTTAAAGGGGTTGTCTGTTTTCGTATTAATATAAGACAGTGTCTTTTATATTAATTTTTGCTCCTAAAGACGAGCTAAGACTTCTTTTTAGGGGATTTCTTACTTTCCCATGAACAAGAATTCACATTTATTGTTGAGCAAAAAATCAACCTGTATTAATATACTGTAGTGATTTCATCACAAACATCAGCATATGCAGCCAAACTCTGAACTGCATAAAAAAAAAAAAAAAAAAGTACTATGTCTTATTTTCGGGGAAACAGGGTACACATTTTAGTGCCGAAAAAGTGTCATTTCCAGGTGGGAAACTCCGTACTTACAACCGAGGAATTCTGTCAAGGACAGAACCACTGAATGTCTGAGGCAGATTTTCCGCCTCCTATACTTAAATATTGACAACATGTAAAATGCCTCTAAGAATTGCCGAGTCTATTCTTTTTGGGCCGTATGCGCCGAAAATCCTTGAGTAAAATCAGCATCTTCTGGGCTATGAGGCTGATTTTACATTGTAATCGATGGCAGGTATTTTGCTGTCGTCTTTGTTGTTTTTGATGCTTCTTTGGGGAGTATTACATGTGCAATGTGAACATAACCTAACATGGCTGTCTGTGTCTGGTACTCCATAGGCGATCTCCTTTCTCGCCCCCGGCCGGCCCCACTCTTCTATTACTATTATGAGCGCAGCGAAGAAGTGACATGTCACTTCTCTCCGTGGGTGTATTGTACCCCGGGGAGATGAGGCGTAATTCATAGTTCTCTATGAGAGTTATGAATTATCGTAATTGTGGCTGCGAAATGTGTGCCGCAATTATGCCGTGTGAAAATAAATGGTGCAGGTGCACACTGCCATGGCTGTAATACCAAAGGAAACACACAGAAACGAACCAGCAGCATTCTGCAGACTGAAAGAGACATAAACTGGATTGGATTTTCTGCTTGCTAATTGTTTTTCTACTCCTAGGTGTGATCCCTGAATATCTTACTTGCTTTCGTCTTGTCCTCTGTCCTGCCTGTCGCATTGGGATAGGTTTAGCGACTATCCTCTATTTCAGACCACTTCTGCTACTTCAGTACTACTGCTGCCAATCTATGACTGTTCTGGGGACCACAACCTGTGATCCTCTTGCAGCAAAGTTCATATCTCCTAATGAGATTAAAGGAGTTTTCTCACTTCAATAATTAGCTTTTAACTTGTAGGGAAAGGTAAATGAAGACTATTAGCAAATGTATTGCTCTTTTGATTATGCTTTGGTCAGCAGACGATGAAGATTTTAATTCATGTTGGACTACACAAGTTTCTCTAAGTTACCGACCACCTCTCCTTTCTCCTCTCTATCTGATTGATCCAAGCTTCTGCCAGTCACTTCAGCTATGGTGAATCACTTACTACAGAGTCTTCTCTCTAGTAACGGAGCTTGTTTACCTAACTAAATGACGAGCTTTTACTCTTTAGAGGTCTGCAGCCTTGTGCACTACAGATTATAAATCTTCTGTAGTCATGTCACTGTAACAGGAATAGCTAGGAACAGCAGAGCTGATTACTTCTATAGAACCACCCACAGCTACACCAGAAGTGTGAGTATAAAGCTGGATGTGGCTCTGTGAAGCCACATGGTAAGAGAACCTCTTTATATAGGTGTATAGGATTATATGATAGAGGAGAGAAGCTGAGCTCTGTGATATATAGGGTTATATGATAGAGGAGAGAAGCTGAGCTCTGTGATATATAGGTTATATGATAGAGGGGAGAAGCTGAGCTCTGTGATATATAGGGTTATATGATAGAGGAGAGAAGCTGAGCTCTGTGTATATAGGGTTAATATGAAAAGTGAGAGAAGCTGAGCTCTGTGATATTAATGGTTATATGATAGAGGAGAGAAGCTGAAACTCTGTGTTATATAGGGTTAATAATAGAGGAGAGAAGGGTGTAGCTCTGTGATATATAGGGTTTTATGATAAGGGAGATAGTGAGCTCTGTGATATATAGGGTTATATGATAGAGGGGGAAGAGCTGAGCTCTGTGATTATTATAGGGTTATATGATAAGGAGAGAAGCTGAGCTCTGTGATATATAGGGTTATATGTTTGAGGGAGAGAAGCTGAGCTCTGTGATATATAGGGTTATATGAATGAGGGAGAGAAGCTGAGCTCTGGGATATATAGGGTTATTATAGTGGAGAGAAGCTGAGCTCTGTGATATATAGGGTTAAATGATAGAGGAGAGAAGCTGAGCTATGTGATTATAGGGTTATTATGATATAGAGGAGAAAGCTTAGCTCTGTGATATATAGGGGTTTTATGATAGAGGGAGATGAGCTGAGCTCTGTTATATATAGGGTTATATGAATTAGGGAGATGAGCTGAGCTCTGTGATATATAGGGTTATATGATATAGGAGAGAAGCTGAGCTCTGTGATATATAGGGTTATATGATAGAGGGAGAGAAGCTGAGCTCTGTGATATATAGGAGGATGATTTGGAGCAGAAGTACTGAGCAAAAAGCATAAAAGAAAATGGAAAGTGACACTACAGCTAACCCTGCCCACAAACAGTGCTTTGACAGCTTTGTCTGTATTAGTGTGTAAATAGAGCAAACTGTTAATCAACACATGTAGTGGGATAAGCAGGACTCTTGCTCTCTCAAGGAGTCCGGTCAGTATTTCCATTGCTCTTTATTCAGAAATCATACTACAAATCATACAACCTTATCTCACACATACTTGCTCTATCATATCCTGCTCTCAGATAGGGCAGCATAAACCACCTGACAAGTTCACTTTAACCCCTTACCAACATATGACATATAGTAATTTGTAGTGGGAAAAAGTCCAATGTATTAAAATATAACATCATTTATCCCGTACGCTGAACACCATAGAAGGAAAAAAAATTCCAAACGCCAAAATTGTGTTATTGGAATACATTTAATCAAAAAAGTCGCATTCC
This sequence comes from Phyllomedusa bahiana, assembly GCA_025379985.1. NCBI lineage: Eukaryota > Metazoa > Chordata > Amphibia > Anura > Hylidae > Phyllomedusa > Phyllomedusa bahiana. The sequence goes on from JAODAL010003649.1 coordinate 145,859, forward strand.
AAACTGGTACCAATAACAAGTACACTTCAGCCTGCAAAAAATGCCCCATTACTCAAGTCCATAGGTGTTAGTGCAAAAAAGTTATTAGTCGTAGAAAATGGCGCCACCAGGCAAATTTCAAGAATAGAAAATGTTTGGAATTTTTTTTATGGTACCAAAACATAACGAAAAACCGTACATGTTTGGTATTGCCGGATACCAAACCTGTAGAATACAGAGAACACATCATTTTTTACTGAAGATTGAACAACGGGAAAGAAAAACTCCCGCAAACATGCCGCAAGTACGTTTTTTTCACATTTTGTATTTTTTTTGTAGTTTTTTCCAGTATATTCTATGCTACGGTGAATGACAACATTAGAAAATGCATCTTGTTCCGCAAATTAAAAGCCCTCATATGTCTATGTAGATGAAAAAATCAAAGTTATGGCTTTGGGAAGGCGAGGAGGGAATAACGAAAAATAAAATAGGCTGCAGTAAGAAGGGGCTAAAGGTGGAGACTAGGGAATTTCTTAGACTCCAGATTCTGGCCAAGGCCACATTCTTGTGAATGAAAGAGACAGAGCTGCAATACCACACACAGACTAAGCACAACAGTGGCGCTGTTTCTACAATAAAGTGTGTGTGTTGTTATATAGAATTTTTTCTTTATTATTTTATCATTCTCAGCATTTCCCTGGATATTGTGAAATACACGGTGCATTTCTTTTCTTGCTATGCTCTTACAGTAAATATACCATTGGAGAGAAAATGTATATCTTTATCGTTATTCTTTAACCCCGGGATATAAAGCAGCCTCATAATTAAAGCAACAGGCAGTAAACATTAAATTGGTCACGTAGTGCAGGAGATGCTGGAAGCTATTTTTGATCCAATAATTGTGATTAAATACATTTTAACATTCACAGGACAGTTTATAGGGAAAAATCGCAGCTTTTATTTAACAGTCACAATATAGGAAATGGATTAAAATCCAAGTGTGTTATATGGCCGCCTCAGTAGTAACGTAACAAGTAACATTATTTCTACTCAAATTATTTATATATATATATATATATATATATATTATATATATATATATATATATTAGAATTATATTTTATTGCTGCGTTGAGCTGATGATTTTGCACTTTGGCCAATTGACTTAAACAGCCTGTACTGAAACCTTAAAGGGATGTGTCATCAATAAATGACTTCTTGTTTAACTCACATTTTTATGTTAAACACATTTTTTAGGATTTTTTTATTTTTTTTATTTTCCAGATCACGTTCAGTATTTTTTTAGGGGGGGAAAGTCTCTCCTTAAAGGGGTTTTGCCACGATCTCATTTCATAGTTCCTGCATCCAGCTCTTCAGCTCTGTGTGCTCAGAAGGGGTCGTATGTGATTTTTTTTTTAAATTGCATATCATGTGAACCTGCAGGATGACATAACCAGGCCTTTCCTCTCTGTAGTCAAAGAAAGGTCTCTTTATGTAAAGCATTGTGAGTGGCTCAGAGGTAAAGTTTTTGCCTTGCAGCACAAGAGTCCTAGGTTCAAATCCCTGCAGAAACCAAACCTGTGGATTTTTTTTTTCTCTTTATCAATGCACCTACATAATTGAGGTTTATTTTTTTTTTTATTTGCACTGTTTTACTAAGGAGTACATAGGACAGGAGTAGAATGATAGCACCTGGGGTTGAACACTCAGTAGCTACCTGAGAGGATAGGTGATGTCTGAGCATATGCGACCAGGAGTGAGGAACTCTCAGCCCAGGTCGTATCCCCTGGAGATGAGCTGTAAACAATGGATCACTAAAGAAGCAGCTAAAACAAAAATGGTGCAGAATTTTTAATAATGATGAATGGTGAAAATGTTTATTTCATTTGCAAGCTTCCCACGTCAATTTTACTTCGTGGCAAAACCCCTTTAAGGAGAGGACCCGATAAATTGGTCAGTGTGGGGGTTTACTTGCCTTTCAGACCTCACTGACTGTTTTGCATAAAGCAATGGCTTATGGGAAAAGAGCGGAGGAGCTCCACAGCGCACTCTATTGGATGTAGTTATCCTCAGTTCACATGTAGCTCGCAGGAGCCTAGCAATGTGTTTTTTTTAATAATTCTTAAGTCCTGCAGTTTTCACTTTGGCCACTAAGCCTAATAATCATCTGACACTTCCTGTTCGGTTTAGAGAGCTTTTCAGTGTCTGCTCATTATCAGTAAAAGCAGGGTCAAGCTGAAAGGAGACGCCATTGTGTACAGATAACACAGAATCCACCAGTCACAAGAAGAGATATCACAGCTCTCCCTCTCCCATCCCTTCACAGTGAAAACTCTCCTATACAAGTGTATGGGACAGAAACTGTCTTAAGAATCTTATGTGCATGAAGCTGCTGTAAAGCATCTCTCTGGCTGCTGTTAAAGCAGTGCAAGCAATAATGTCTTCCCCACAATCATATATAGACGGCCGAAAAGAGAAATCTACAATCAGGATATAAAAACGACTGAGTGGAAAAAGAATATGGATCAGGGTCTTGATTTAATAAGCAAAAAAAAAAAAATTGGCGACAGATTCCCTTTAATTTTTTTTGTGAGGCTAACCGCAGTCTAGGAGGATAAGCTACAGGGAACTGTTTGGCAGGTGCATTGCTATCCTGTGGTCTGCCCATAACGTGGAGGGAACACTGCTTTGTACTGCTTGGTGCAACTGCAATTCGGACTTTCGATTCTGCCCATTGCACCAGTCGTGTAATGAAGGTTGGGTTGTGTAACCTTTTTCTTTAGCTGGGGTTTGTCCTGGAAATCCTCTTAAAGAAATATGATCAGAAAAAAGGCTATGCATTGTAAAGACTGTCTGAGCATTGAATGTTTTAATTTTCCCCATTTGCAGTAAGGGTATGTTCACACGGCGTCTTGCCTCCATATGAACATACGTCCATCAGAACGGACCCAGAGACGCATCTAACAATTAGCAGTGACTTTATCGCTGCCGGCAATGACAGATGCGCAGTGACGTTCACATGAGAGCTCACCGCCGCGTGTGTGCATCGCGCCTGGAGGCAGGGCTGTGGATTCGGCAAGCCACAGCCCCGACTCCGACGCCTCAATTTCCCAAACCTCTGACTCCTGACTCCGACTCCCTGACTCCCTCATACATGGCGCATGTTTAAGTGATAACTTTACTGTAGTAAAATGGTAACATGAGGCTGTTTATCACCTTATGATACAATAATCAAGCTATTTAGGTAGAACAGACACTGACAAGCAAAAGGGTAACAATGTTTTGATCTTTTGAACACTTGTGGGTAGACAAAGCTGTATTTGTATCCAAGTCCAGTCTGCACCAACATTGGGAATGTGTAGAAGAGACCTGGGATCAGATTTTGGTCAAGACCTGCTTGAATCTGATCCAGAGCCCAGAAGGATTCAGGCAGTATTGAAAAACAAAAGGTGGATTTTCATGTACAAAGCTGTAGTGAATGGTGAGATATGGAGCCTGAAAGTAACAAGTTCAAAACATTGTTACCATTTTGCTTGTCAGTGTAAAATATATTTATTGGATATGACTTTAGGACACAAAAAAATTGTAAATATGCAAAACACTGCAGGAACATTTGTGGAGTCTCTGATTTGTTCTGAGAAATAGTATTGCCTCCATCAGATCCTGCATACATGACCTCACATCTGGTCTCTTTATTTCCAGGCTAGAGAACGGCCTCTCTACACTAACTTGGGTTGAGGGCAAAGTGGTGACCACAGGGGAAACATCTCTAACCATGTCAGGGTATAAAGGAATTGCCTCAGCCACAGTCCGTTTTGATGAATGGTTTAACTCTTTTACATCTTTGAAAGCAGGTTAAAAATTTTGCTGAAATCTGTTTGCCATGGGAGCAGAATCTTTTCCCCTGGGGCAGCGCTTTGCCTGCTCCATGTCATCAATTACACTCCTCATCTGATGAGGCTTAAGATATGGGAGCAGTAGCACCGGCTGCACCCAACTCCTCCTGCTCTTTGCATCAAACTAACGGGACCAACTTATTATATATTTTGGGAGTCGGCGTCGGTCCCTTTTATGACGACTCAAACTCCTGCAAAATAGGCTCCGACTCCACGACTCCGACTCCATAGCCCTGCCTGGAGGGTCAGTCTTGCGGTTGCGATCCAAGAAATGACATGAAATTCTTGGATCGCATCTGAAAGACGGACCCGAGAGGCGCGATGCAAACACGCGGCTGTGATCTCTCGTGTGAACGTCACTGCGCATCTGTCCTTGCCGGCAGTGATAAAGTCACTGCTAATTGTTAGATGGGTCTTTGGGTCTGTTCTGATGGACCTAGAGACGCATCAGAAAAGCGGATGTTCATAGGAGGAAAGACGCCATGTGAACATACCCTTAGTCTGCTCGGCTGCATTGAAATCCAAGTTACGACGGTTCTTTTGGCAATTGGTAAATTTGGGCCGCAGGGAATCCGAAATCCAACGTGTTTTTTTGCGCAGAAACCGTGCAAAAGAATGTTGATGCGGCGCAGTCCAGCAATGTGAAGAGGTCGTCGGATTTTGGATGACATGCTCACATTGCTGTGTAGACATTGCCTTAGGTTGGATAACTCTGCAATGTTATGTTGACGTGATATGTACTAATGTTCACACGTTTGGGTTTTTTCATTTCAAAGTTCATTAGACACCTTTGTTCCTGCCATTACAGATTAATAGGATCAGCTTGGAGGTGGGGAAACGCTAGGTTTAATGTAGGCCTGTCTGTACAATGTGAGATAGATGTTGGTGATATTTGTGGGAATGGATGTGTGTTCGACGTGGCATTGGCTGTTGATATATCTGCACAAGTCTGCAATTTGCAATGACCTTTAGAACTAGCAACTGGGTAATGATATTAAATGTTACACTGACTCACCTGGGCCATCTACAACTGAGCATCAATGCAGCCCTCCATCTTACACCTTGCATATTTACTATATTTTGATAGTTTCTGCATTTTTCATGTATCTTTGGCTTTTAACATCTTTCTTTTCTTTTTTTTTTTCCATCAGTTTTTGCGTTAGTTTTTTTGTGCTGCCTTGGCCTTTAAGATTACAGTCTGGTAGACTCTTGGTAACTTGGACATAATTTTAAGCAAGTGGGGTTTAGATCTATAACCAAATAAAACTTATGGGAAAGAGCCTAGGGGGAAGGGGAAATCATAATTATTTTAACAAAGCTTGGGAACTCGCCCCATTTGCTCTAAGGTGTCTCCCCTGCTATCAGTTGAAGTTAAAGGGTTGTCTCACTACAAGGATTGCTTTTTATGTTAAAGATCTTGCAAAAATAAGTCACTTTGCAATATGTGACCATTAACAGTGTCCTACCTATTCTGAGATATCCTTTGTTATATGGGCTGCATCAGCTCCTGTGGTCGCTATAGCCACAGACCTGTTTGATGTCTCCTGATAAGCTCCCACTGCTGGTTTCTATCGTTACAGACCTGGCTTCTACTGCAGCCTAGTAGAAGCCAGTAAAAACGCCCCTGAATTCAAAGTGAAACCAAGAAAACAGGACTGCGGTAACATGAATCAATGTAGTGAAATAACCCCTTTAAAGCCTGCTATACACTTCTGCAGTAGCCACAACTACTATAAGTAAACTACATGGTGGCCATTCCTTGTGACTGACCACTTAATGTAATGGAAAGTGGTGATGGGACAAGAACAGGAGACAGGAGAGATGTCCTGTGAGCTTCCTATTCCCTGAAAGGGATGAAGAAAGGCGTTATCATGATGAGAGATCCTTTGTCGGTTGAGCTATGGAGGACTATAGTACCTGCATTGATAAAACAAGGATGCAGTGGGTACCTATTAGTTTTGTTGGCTTTGAATGTGGTGCTCCACTTTGAAGTGCTGGTCATGGGGTCTTTTGATGAGATTTTTCAGCCACTTGTGGTGATTTTGTCTAGTGGGACAAACCTAATATCCCATTCATCCCAAAAACCTCTGTGGAGTCCTATTGTTCCCTAGATTAGCATAGCTAATAAGCTACATAAGCTGAATATGTTTTTTGAGAACGTGGACAAATTTGGTCAAATCCATTAAACAGGTTGGTTGACGAATTATGACCTTTTTTTTTAAATAAAAGCTGCTGGGCGTTTTGAATGAGAATTCCCCAATTTACCATTTTGCTTATGGGGGAGGGTTCATATGTCCCCGTTACATACTACTTAGACAACTCAAAGCTGGCAGTCTAATGGGGCTGGGCTACAGGGGGGTTTAACACTCTTGAATTTACTGAGGGGGGAAAACCCCCTTTAAGGGGGAAAAGTGTAATTAGAAAATGGCCTTTTTTTTTAAATATTTTTTTTTTAAAAAATTATAATTTTTTTTTTTTTTTTTTTTTTTTTTTTTTTTAAATGCATTTTTTTTTTAAAAAAAACCCCAAAATTCCTGAGTTTTTCGTTTTTTCTCCTGGGCCTAATTGTCTGAATTGGTTTGTAAAAGAATTTTTCAGGGGCCTCCTCACTATCGGCACAGGTGGGTTACACTGAAATGTGTATAAAGAGCACAGGACCCACATCCTATGAGATTTCACCTTCCTCTCCTCCCCCGGCAAAAGGGCTTTTTCCCCGGGTAAGACATCCCCAAAAAAACCTCCTTAGAATCAATGGTTCTCTCTGTTCAACGGTTCTATTAAAAAAAAACCGTTTTAAACTTTCCCCCTAAATCTGCTAAAAGCACTCAGCAAGATGGCCCCTTTCCTAATCCTTTTAAAAAAAGAAGGAGAATTACAATTAGAAAATAAAAACGGCAAAGAAGAAAAAGAATCTTAATTTGGGAAAAAATTGGGGGAAGGATTCCCTTTTTAAGAAAGGTAATAAAAAAAGAAAAAAAAAAAATGTTCCTGAATTGTACATCTTTCTTTCCTAGCCCTGCCATAAAGGCATTTGGCCTGTCACGCCACTGCCTTAAATGATCTTACTTAGCAAAACTGTACCAGGATAGACACAATGATCTGTAAAAGACATATTTACTCAGGATTTTATGTTTACCTTAAGGGAAGGAAGCCATTAGCTGCCAGAGAGGCAACCAAGGCTATTTAACGGACACATTAGATTTCAAGTAACCTTCACAAAGTGATCTCTAGGCTGATTGCTAATGCAGGCAGAAAACTAGGCACAAACGTATCATAAAAAGTTAAAGAGGGAAGCGATGCAGCCGTCTGCAGATGTTTGTCTGTTTTGCAAGACTCTAGGAACGTTTAAGTCATTTTGAGCAGTGCTGGGATTCTCTGCGCTCAGAATCTATAATTCTAGAAAGTATCAGTATTTTTTTTTTTTTCCTCTTTCATTTAAATTTTAGGCCATGCGTTCTACTTGGCTCTGAATGCCATGGAATCCAAATTACAAAGCCAAGCAAATTAATTACAGATTAATTTGTGCCGGAGAACATCTTGCGGCTGCTTGTTGAAGCAGATTTTAATTTTCTAAAAAAAAACAAAAAAAAAACCCGGACAAAATGTGGATTAAAGTTAAGACACCAGTTAACGTAGCAATCATTTAGCATGAAAGACGTGTATTTTATGTGAATTTTATACTAGCACGACATATGCAATGAGAATATATAGAAATTCAGGAATATCTGCAAAGATTTCAAAGTAGTCCTCTTTAATGGATAGAATCCTTTAGATGTTTGTGGTGGTGTGCTTGGGCTCTGTCCACACCACACGGATTCCGACTTGAAGAACTTGTCTATAACCGAAAGTAAAACCAACCCCAGTAGAATATCCGCATTGCAGTTCACACGTGTATTTTCTCAGTCGATTTTTGAGAGTAAAAATACTTAGAACGTGTTCATTCTTCCGTCATATTCCATGTGTGTATCCGCATCGAAAACAGCATACATCCGCGTCCCTCAGATAGGAATGGAACTAGTTTTCTGACTCTAAGGGCTTGTCCCCACGGCAAGAGTTTTTGGATGGTTTTACAGAAGGTTATAAATTTTGAAAGTTGAAGAAGTGGTAGTCCAGCACAGGCTATGATTAAGGGTCCTCTACATGTTATAGACCCGAAACGCGTCAAAGCCATGTAACTTTTTTGCTACGCTTTTATATTTTAAACATGGGACAATAAAGATTTGAATTTTTATTCCGTGTGCTGGACTACCACTTTTTCAACTACCAAGATTTTGCCCACCTGTGGCCGGGTGTCTCTGTCCGTGCACCGGATCTTTTGGTTGTGCAGCTTCAAGGAAAATGCGGTGAGCTGATACGTTTTTCTTTTCAATTTTTAAAACCATCTTTAAAGAGTCTGTCAAACCCTAGAATGGACTTATATGGAAAATCCTTGCAACGGTCCCCACTGCATGGATTTTCCACCGGACATCTTTTTAGACCGCCAACGTCCGAAAAACATTGAACATGTGCATTCCTTCGCCCGGTTTTCAGACGGAATATGAACATGTCAATGTTAAGGGGGAGGGCTTTTCTCCGCAAACCGCCCTTTACCACTGGTATTTGACTCTGCCATGGGGACATTCCCTAAATCTGCTGGAGTCCAGCGGTGGGGGGTGAGACCTGAAATCCATATGAAATACTTGTTGAAAACCGCGTTATCCAATGCTGTTTTCAAGGGTATTACTTGTTGTATGGACGTGCCCTTAAAGGGGCTTTATTGTAATAGTATGACCATATACCTCCTCAATTTCACCAAGCACCACCAGGAAGGACCGTAGAATAATGGCTTTCCCCCAATGCCCTATACAGGTATATCCTTATTAAGACTCAGTCCTCTATAGTTTAAACTTTATAGAAGAAGATTCACATGTATACATAGTCCGTACAATTCTGGACAAACATATATATCTTTCAGTTACGTCAGGAGAGAGTTAAACCTGTGATGCGAAAGACTCTTGCAGCTTTTGAACATGCGAAAGCAACATAGAAAATTCTTACTTAATGTCCATAACTGGTTTGGAACATGGAGCGGTTTTGAGAAGCAGCCATGAGGACCACCACAGGCCCACAGTGACATTTCACAAGATAACTCCTCCTTCCTCAGACCGGCGTAGTTGGCTGTGTCCTCCGATGCTGTTTTCAAGGGAATTATCCAACAAGTACATTTTACCCGTTATGTGGACGTGCCCTTTAAGGGGCTTTACCATGATGTAAAATCCCCTTCGCTGGCCGCTCACTACGAGCCAGCCACGCATGTGAAAGAGGGCGGCACTTGTGGCTGTCCTCTCCATTCACTTCTCTGGGAGCGTCCGAACACAGCTGAGCACTCACACTATACTATATTCGGAACTCCCATAGATGTGAACAGAAAGGACGGCCATGAGCAGTGTACACCATATGTACTGGGGTCCCATGCTGTACCTCTCATTTTTACATGGTTTTGTCACATTATTTCAACAACTTCTTACTTTCAAAGTTGCAAAGCATAGCTCATGAAGGAAGTCCAGTGTGGTGAGCTGGCTTGGTGGGTATATAAGTTGTGCTGTCTGCACACATGTCCCTCGTTGCTGTCATGGGTAAAAGGGGTGGATTATCAGAGTTGCTAAAGGAAATGATTTTTCACTGTTGGGTCAATGGTGGCTGCATTTCTGAAACTGTGCAGTTTGTGAAATGTTCATGCTGCTGTGGAGGAAGTGTGACTGGCACCATAGTAAATAAGCAGCATGGAAACTGGGGAGCACCAGATGCCATTAAGAGGTGAACGTCTGCTATGAAGGCAGAGTAACGCGATCCAGTGGAGCATCTCGCTGCCAAAATGAACCAGGGGCTGCTACCAGACGTGTCTGAAACAACAGTTCAGCGAACACTACTTTGTATGGGGCTGTGAACTAGACGAATGGTCACCTCACTTCAGCTAATGAAGTTGCATCAGCAGAAAAGGCTTCAGTCTTCATGGTAGTCCTGGAATTGGACCTCTACTGATTGGCAAAGGTTTGCACTGTGATCAGTCAAGTTTTCTGCTTCATCGAACGGATGGACGTTGGTGTGTCAGGCGAGGAGACATCAGAGAACAAACATTTTGCAACCTTTGCTGGAAGAACACAAGCTGGTGGTAGCAGCTTTGTGGTCTAGGGAAGGTTTTTGTGACAGTCTCTCGGTCCACGCATCTATTTGGCAGGCATCAACCAATTTGGACATGAATCCGTCCTTGCAGATCAATTACACCCATACATGCTGATTGTCGTCCCTGGGGTGGGTGGGTTTTTACAGCAAGACGATGCAGAATGCCAGCGATAACATTGAAGCACATGACCAACACTTTCAAGTACTACCTTGGTGTTGGCTCTATGGATCTTCTTCTACGTACCCTCCAGCAGCTGTGGGATGCAGTCTGCTCCAGATACCTGTGACAACCTACAAGGACCTTATTGAGTCACTCCTAGCCCATGTAGCTGATGTCCATGCTGCACACAGAGGTAACTCTGGATATAAGCTGGTGGTCATAATAATGTGACTTGACTGTGTATATGGAAGAACAGGATTGGCGTCCTGCGTTGTTTTACATTGTTTCTAGGAGTGAATTCAATTTTTCATAAAGCTATGATACAGCAGCACCCAGGATGCCTTTGGGTCCGTAATCTAGTCCTGTCGGGCCTTTGGGTGTTCCCTCTAGGGCTGAACATTCACAGATTTAAACCTTTGTTTCATTTTCTGCTCCTTTAATTAGTGCATGGGACGCTGACATCATAGAACAAAGGCCTCCTAGTCGGAAATAATTTTATTGCATATATTTGGGGAAAATAAAATAATTTCTTTTCTGGAGGGATTGGTGCATTAAATGTTGAAAGGTGCAATCTAGGCAATATTAATTTTTAATCACAGCTCGCTGCATGTCTCTCCTCTCTTATGGTTCATTAAAGGGATTCTCCCCAGAAGTTCAATTAGAAACGTTTCACATAATAAAGGATTTTACGATTAAAAATTTCAGCTCCTAGCCCAGCGGTGAAGTTGGCGAATTTCCGTGTAGTACGCCGGAGGGTGCTTGCTAGAATAACCTCTCCTGCAAAAAGAGAGGCACTCTGTAATAGCCGCCCTGTTAACCTCTCTCGCCGAACATGTCACATACAAGACTTTATACCAATTACTTGGACTTTCTTTTAGCAGTTTTTATTTGAAGTACTCTCATAGCAGTGGCTAACTCGGAGAGCTGGCTTTGTGAGGGAAATTGATAGACTTTAGTCATTTTTGCTTTAAGGCAAAGGAATACAGAAGAACAAAAAAGTGGTATAGTTTTGTAGTAAATAGGACTTAAATGGTCACCTCTTACACATGCTGAAGCTCCTAGAGGGATTTTTTCCCTTTTTTAAAATCACATTTTTAGGAACAATATATTTCACAATTGTTTTATATAGTGGTTATGTCCAAGTATTCATACCCCTTGAACTGTTCCTCGTTTGTAAATGTTACAGCCACAAACAAATTTATAGTGATGTTTTATCTGTAAGGGCTTGTTCACACGACGTATTTGTGATCCGTTTTACGGATCAGTAAAACGGATCTAACAATTGTCAGTGTGGTTAACATTGCTTTCAATGGCAAAACTACATCGCTGTTCTCAGGGGAGATCGGCGATTAACTTTTGAGAGCTCTCCTGCACTGCGCTTTTCGCATCCGCTTTAAGAATTGACATGTCATTGTTCTTGCGGTTTACGCAAGTGAAAGCCCATAGGAGATAATGGAGTCCGCTTTTGGCACCTGTCCAAAAGTGCTCCACACTCCGTATCAGCTGCGCTTTGCATCCTGAAAGCGGATGTGAAAAGTGCAGTTGGCGGCCGGACGGGGCATCGGCGGTGAGAGGCGGCTGGACGGACGGGGCATCGGCGGTGAGTGGCGGCGGCTGGATGGACGGGGGATCGGCGGCTGGACAGGAAAGGTGCTGCAGGGGGATGGATGTCTGGCTGGGGAGGTGAGGTGCTGCAGGAGGATGGATGGATGGCTGGCTGGGGAGGTGAGGTGCTGCAGGGGGATGGATGGATGGCTGGCTGGGGAGGTGAGGTGCTGCAGGGTGATGGATGGGTGGCTGGGGAAGGTGAACTACTGGCTGCGGGGGGAAGGTGAACTGCTGGGGGAAGAGGGAGAGCGAAGCAGAGGGGGAGAGAGAGAGATGAAAGATGAAAAAGGCATCCGGAAAGCGGATCCGTAAAACGCAACTCCAAAAGCATATAATACGGATCCAAATAAAGTATCAACTGTTGCATTTTTCGGATCTGCTTCATGGATGCGCTTTTATCCGTAAAAAGGATCAAATACGTCGTGTGAACAAGCCCTTAGGCTATGTTCAAACGGCTTAAAAAGGGATGTATCTCGCCCCATTATTTCGCGCCATACTGCGCTAAATACGGGGTGAGGTACATCCCAGTCATTACGGTAATCCACAGTTCTCCTAGAGAACTATGGATATCGTCTCCTCCCCTGCTCGCGCAATACGGCGAGCGGGGAGATAAGTGACATGTCAGTTATTCACGGCGTATACGCGCCGAGAATAATGCATGTCCATGGGGCCGGCGGGCTGCCGCCCCCGTTCACACGGCGTCATTGCGGGGTAAAATGTGTCCCGCAATTACTGCCGTATGAACATACCCTAAGAGAAACACAAAGTAGCAAGTATTTAAGTGTAAAAAAAAAAAAAAGATACATGCTTTTTCTAAATTTTTCCGAATTAAAACAATTCATAAGAGTGGCACGCATATGTATTCAACCCCCCCTGAGTAAACACTTTATAGGACCACCTGTAGCTGCAGTCTGTTGGGATATGTCTCTACCAGCTTTGCACATCTAGAGGCTGGAATTTTTCCCCATTCTTCCTTGCAAAATCAGTTAGATTGGTTGTCGACTGTGAACAGTAATTTTCAAGTTCTGCCACATATTCTAAATAGGATTTAGGTCTGGATTTTGACTGGGCCATTTGAATGAATATGCTTTGCATTAAACCATTCCAATGTAGCCTTATTCTGCTGGAAGGTGAACCTACGCCCCAGTCTAAAGTTTTTTGCAGCCTCTAACAGGTTTTCCTTCAGGATTGCCCTGTATTTAGCTCCATCAGGGGCCGTTTACACGGCAAACGCCAAATACCGGTCAGTTATGCGACCGGTATTTGCACGGTGTTACGGCCGTCCCCACGGCCGCGGGGGGGGGGATGACTTTACTCTGCGATGAGCAGAGAAAAGCCCTCCCCCTTCACATTGAGATGCACATATTCTGTCTGGAAACTGGACGGAAGAATGTGCAATCACAATGTTTTGCGGCCGGACTGCGGGCGGCAAAACCGCCGGGCGGAAAACCCGTGCAGTGGGGACTGCTGCACGGGTTTTCCATAGAGCCCCGTTCTGCTGGTTTTCGTCCGGTTTTTCAGGCGGTCTGCGAAACCGCAAAGCGCCTGAAAAACCGTCCGACAACCAGTGCCGTGGGGACATGCCCTCAATCTTCCTGCCCATCTCTGAGCAGCTTCCCAGTTCCTGCTAAAGCAAAGGTTCCCCCCAGCATGATGCTGCCACCACCATGCTTAACGGTGGGGATGGTGTGTTCAGAGTGATGTGCAGTGTTGGCTTTCCTTCAGACATAGTGCTGGTCATTTGGGTCTCATCTGACCAGAGCACCTTCTTCCACATGCTTGCTGTGCCCTACATAGCTTTTTGCAAACTGAATGTCTTATGGTTTGCTTTCTTCATGCCACTCTTCCATAAAGACCAGATCTATGATGTACACAACAAATGGTTGTCCTGTGGACGGCTTCTCTCACCTAAGCTGTAAATCTCTGCAGCTCCTTTAGAGTGACCCTGGGCCTCTTACTGCTCTCCTGTCTGGGCTGTCTGTTTAGGTTGACAGCCATGTCTTGGAGCTCACCTCCTCTCCTTTATCATTATAACCCTCACAGAGCTCAGCTCCTCTCCCAATCATATAACCCTATATATCGCAGAGCTCCGCTTCTTTCCTCTATATTATAACCCTATATATCACAGAGCTCCGCTTCTTTCCTCTATATTATAACCCTATATATCACAGAGCACAGCTTCTTTCCTCTATATTATAACCCTATATATCACAGAGCTCAGCTTCTTTCCTCTATATTATAACCCTATATATCACAGAGCTCAGCTTCTTTCCTCTATATTATAACCCTATATATCACAGAGCTCAGCTTCTCTCCTCTATCATATGTCCCTATATATCACAGAGCTCAGCTTCTCTCCTCTATCATATGTCCCTATATATCAGAGCTCAGCTTCTCTCCTCTATCATATGTCCCTATATATCACAGAGCTCAGCTTCTCTCCTCTATCATATGTCCCTATATATCACAGAGCTCAGCTTCTCTCCTCTATCATATGTCCCTATATATCACAGAGCTCAGCTTCTCTCCTCTATCATATAACCGTATATATCACAGAGCTCAGCTTCTTCAAGGAGTATGTCTGAAAATCATAACACTCAATGTGTGCTATGATTTTACCATATTTCTGGGGCTTACTTGATGCATATTGCAGCAAAATTATTCCCAGAAGTACACACCGCAAATATGCCGTGTGAACATACCCTAACTAGCTGGGATCAGTGTTCTCTCTGATCCTTGCCTGCTAGCAGCAGGTGTTAGCAGCAACCTGCTTGGTATAGAGCAGTGACACCACCTTAACGGGGTTGTCTCCCCTCATAGTTTCTTAGATGTATCATGTCTCTGCCTGGTCAGACTGTCTGTAATTAGCATATGAGCTCTGTGTATTCTCTCTGTGTTTTCAGTCTGCTAATTAGTTTAGATTAGCTTAGAAGCTTTCCAGATCTGCTAGCACAAGATTTATCTAAAGTGAACAGTACTAATTACAGGCTTTTGTCTGAAAGATCAGATAAAAATAAGCTTTTTGCTGGCAGCCAGCACAGAGCTGCTGCTACCTGTGTAATGACATCACCCCCTGCTGTCACATAGAACAAACAGCAGGGGGTAAAGAGTAAAGAGGTCGGTCACTGGAGGAACCAAATAGAGCTCAGAAGGTGTTAAATCACTTGGACCTCCTTAACAAAAAAAGATGAACAAAGCAATGTATTTGGAAAATGTCTTCATTTAGTGTTCCCTATATTTTGAAAGCTATTTTTTGTAGCGAGACCACCCCTTTAAGTCTCTTGACCCATAAGCCAGCAGCACTTCTTTATACACAATACACTGCACATTTCCATCTGCAAGGTTCCTGTGCTATCCTAACAATTTACTATAATAGCGGCCATAGCGCACAAGGTCGGCCCTGCAGAGATCTGTGCATTATGAGGAGGCAATAGAGTTACTGAAGGGAGGATTTGACTTTTGTTTGATGGGGAATAAGTGAGGCTACAGTGGAAAGGGGGAGCTAAAAAATAGGAGATTAGGTGGGCAGTATAAGCATAGGTCATCGTCAAGAATAGAGTACCCTGCTGTTCTGCATGACTGGACAGTGGGCCAGGGACCCTTAGGTCTTTTCAGTCCTACTTCAGGACATAACTGTGCTGCAATACACCTCGGAGTACGGACTGTAACTACGGTAATCATAGCTCTCGGAGAGCGCTATGGTTACCTCGGGCTTCCCTGACGTGTTCTGCACACTGGGTGAAAGAAAAGACGTCACTTTTTTCCTTGTGCTTACGGGCCGGGGATAAAGAGTGTGGATGACACACACACACTCTCGCACGCACGCACTCTCACACACGCACGCACTCTCACACGCACGCACTCTCTTACACGCACGCACTCTCGCGCACGCACGCACTCTCGCGCACGCACTCTCGCACACACACTCTCTCGCACACACACTCTCTCGCACACACACTCTCTCGCACACACACTCTCTCGCACACACACACACTCTCTCGCACACACACACTCTCTCGCACGCAGCACCAAATCTCTCGCACGCACGCACACTCTCTCGCACGCACGCACACTCTCTCGCACGCACGCACACTCTCTCGCACGCCCGCACACTCTCTCGCACGCGCGCACACTTCGCCCGCACGCAACACACTCTCGCACGCCACGCCCCACTCTCTCGCACGCCACGCACACTCTCTCGCACGCCCACACACTCTCTCGCACGCAAAGCACACTCTCTCGCAAAGCACGAAAACTCTCTCGCACGCAAAAGCACACTTCTCGCACGACGCACACTCTCTCGCACGCACGCACAAATCTCCCCCGCACGCACGCACACTCTCTCGCACGCACGCACACTCTCTCGCTCGCACGCACACTCTCTCGCTCGCACGCACACTCACTCGCACGCACGCACACTCTCTCGCACGCACGCACACTCTCTCGCACGCGCGCACACTCTCTCGCACGCGCGCACACTCTCTCGCGCGCACACTCTCTCGCACGCGGCGCACACTCTCTCGCACGGGGCGCACACTCTCTCGCGCACACACTCTCTCGCGCGCCCCCACTCTCTCGCACGCGCGCACACTCTCTCGCAAGCGCGCACACTTTTCTCGCACGCGCGCACACTCTTTTCGCACCGGCCCCGCAAAAACTCTCTCGCACGCGCGCACACTCTCTCGCACGCGCGCACACTCTCTCGCACGCGCGCACACTCTCTCGCACGCGCGCACACTCTCTCGCACGCGCGCACACTCTCTCGCACGCACGCACACTCTCTCGCACGCACGCACACTCTCTCGCACTCACACTCTGTCGCACACTCTCTCGCACTCACACTCTGTCGCACACTCTCTCGCACTCACCCTCTCTCTCACACGCTCACTCACCCTCTGTCGCACTCGCGCACTCACTCTCTCTCGCACTCTCGCACTCACACTCTGTCTCACACTCGCACTCACACTCTGTCGCACACGCGCACTCACACTCTGTCGCACTCGCGCACTCACACTCTGTCGCACACGCTCACTCACACTCTGTCGACACGCGCAACTCACACCCCTGTCGCACACGCGCACTCACACTCTGTCGCACACGCGCACTCACACTCTGTCGCACACGCGCACGCACACTCTCTCGCACACGCGCACTCACACTCTGTCGCACACGCGCACTCACACTCTGTCTCACACGCGCACGCACACTCTGTCGCGCACGCACACTCTGTCGCACACGCACACTCTGTCTCACACGCACACTCTGTCTCACACGCACACTCTGTCTCACACGCACACTCTGTCTCACACGCACACTCTGTCTCACACGCACACTCTGTCTCACACGCACACTCTGTCTCACACGCACACTCTGTCTCACACGCACACTCTGTCTCACACGCACACTCTGTCTCACACGCACACTCTGTCTCACACGCACACTCTGTCTCACACGCACACTCTGTCTCACACGCACACTCTGTCTCACACGCACACACACTCGTGGCGCACACAGGTACTTTGTGTGAACAGACCTTTATAGCTGAATCTTCACTAACTGTGGTTTTTCCCTGTGCAGAGGTTCTGCTGGTGCTGCTCCACTACTAGAACATCCTAAAGTTTGGGCTGCAGCTCTGTTGTGTGCCTTGTGTCTGCTGGCTAAGGTTTGTGCAGAAAGATGGCACAGAATTTGTAGATGAAACAGAAATAAGCTTTTTACTCTGAAAAGCAATCTGAGGAAGCTGGTCTGTTCTAGTAAAAGGTGCACAAATCTTGATGGTACAAGGGGTACACAAGTTTCTCTGGTCAAAAGGAAGCTGTCAGTTGGTTTAGGCCATGTTCACACGGCTTATTTGGGCACGTATTTCAGCCCGTAATTCGCGGCATACTGCGCAAATTACGGTCTGAAATACGTCCCAGTCATTACGGTAATCCACAGTTCTCATAGAGAATTATGGATTTCGTCTCCTCTCCCCGCTCGGCGAATCCGCCCTGAGGAGAGATAAGTGACATGTGAATTACTAGCGGCGTATACGCGCCGCTAGCAATGATAGTCTATGGGACGGCGAGGTGCCGGCCCCCCGCTCCTGCCCCCCCTCTCCTCCGTCCACACGGCATAATTGCGGGGCATAATTAAGCCGTGTGAACATAGCCTTATACTCCCCTATCTGAGAGCAAGATATATTAGAGGGAGAGAAGCTGAACTCTGTGGTACACAGGTTTATAGGAGTTGGAGCAGGATTTCTGAGTAACACGCAGAGAATATCCTGACAAGACTCCTTAAGAGACAATAGTAGTCCTGCTGTCCCTGCCCACATATAGTGATTGACAGATTTCCCTGTATTAGTGTGTGTACAGAGCAAACTGTGAATCACTCTATGTGGGCGGGATAGGAAGGACTTCACATTCACAGATTTTCTCTACTTTTTACTCAGAAATTCTGCTTCAAATCATATAAACCTATGTATAAAAGAGATTAGAATCCTGCTCTCAGATAGGGGAGCATAAACCACCTGACAGGTTCCCTTTAACGACCTCCTCTCTGTTTTTGAGTAGTCCTTGCTGATGACATCACTCCCTGCTGTGTCTTATCTGCAGCACAGGATCTTGTTTATCTATATTACTGACAAACTTTTTATCCCTATAGACCTCTGTAGCTTTGTGCCCTGCTGTTTAAAACCTATATGTCACCAATCCCTCTAAGGCTATGTTCACACGGCTTTATTGCGGGACGTAATTACGCCCAGCAATTACGCCGTGTGGACGGGGGCGGGAGCGGGGGAGTGAGCGGTGGGCCGGCACTTCGCCGGCCCATTGACTTGAATTACTAGCGGCGTATACGCGCTAGTAATTCACATGTCAATTATCTCCCCGCCCGGCGGATTCGCCGGGCGGGGAGAGGAGACGTAATCCATAGTTCTCTATGAGAACTGTGAATTACCGTAATGAATGGGCCGTTTTCGGCCCGTAATTGGCGCACTTCGGTGCGTAATTACGGACCGAAATACGGCATCATTTTAAGCCGTGTGAACATGGCCTAACAGGCAGTAGGAGAGCTAATATGCTAGTCACTGCTGTGGTCCCGCCCAATGCCTGAACAGGAAGTGAGAACCTGAAGCTGGCTGTGAAAAGTAGAATCTGTGAAACACCATGATGAAAAAACCTTTTAAAAAAGCTTCTCTTGTGACACGCCTACAAATAAGGCCCCATTCACATCATGTTTTGGGGCTACTTAGCAGTATCCAGCGATTAACTTGAAAGCGTTTTTCCACTGTATATAGTGGTATAGAGCTGTAGGATTCTCTAGGGCAGACATTGTCTCTTCTGGTCTTCCATGCCCAGTGTCCATCACATAAAGTTTTTATCAACATTAAAAAAAAAAAGGCTAAATTGGGCCCAATGGAGCCTTATGGCTCCACCTGTGTATATGATGGAGAACCGTACATCATACCTGTGTAAATTAAATGAATGGGTCATGGATGTCACTTGACAGCTCCTGTTGAAGTTGCACAGCAGAAATCTTGGACTTGTGATTCTCTGGAGTAAACCCCATGCTGAGCTGCTTCAGGTGGTTCTGTATTTCATTGATCAGCGTGCGCTTGCATACACTTGTTTAAAGACCACACAGTGTCATCTTGTGCTATCTGTGAGTGGAGTAACCTCCAGGCAGATATCGCCCTGTAATGAAAGCCCCACAGATAAAACGCAGCTGCTTAATGGTGAAGTCATTTTCCCCACTGTTTAATGATCATTGCGAGCTGCAGATCCCTGTACCTCGTAACTGGTCTATTAACCGGCAGAGCTGCTGGATCCATTATGCTGCAAATTTATTAGTTATACAGTAAAATAAAATGGTAAATACTCTTTCTATGAAGGCTTACCTTCTCATATCATTGAGCTGGGAAAACATGCAAGTGCTTCATCGTTTCTGTTAAGGGGTATGTATGTTTTAGCTCTGGTGCATCTGAAAGCAACTATACAAATAGCCTTGATCTAAAGTCCACCATTTAGTGTATACAGCTCCTTTACAGATCTGTATGTCTCCATGGTTACAGACCACAATGAAACCTTATGCAGTGTGATCCCCCTACTTCTCACCTAAAGAGTCCTAGTTGCCCATTCTCCCCCATTTGAGGGCAACAGCTGTCAAGTATATGCCTTGTCACTTGATTTAAAGTCTCTTGCACTGATAGAAACAGCTGAGCAATGCTCGGACCCCCACCACTTTATCGTTTTATCAGCTATCCTGGTATGTGCATGTGTATAATATATTTCAGAATAATACAGGAAGAATAGCTCTCCTTTAATGTCACTGTATTGTAGTAAAAAATCTATAAAGAAATCATCTGAGTCCAGTAGATTGTCCATGTAACCCCCTCCTCTTCCTCCTCACAGTCCTGAGGCTGCAGAAGGAGCCTCCCCCCAGTACTCTGCAATAACAGATAAATCCTGTTATGCCCCATACACTTGGATAAACCCTGAATGGATCCAGTGGAAGTTATAGGGTGTTCCCATCACAGACATATTGGCCTATTAGCATAGTTCTGCACAGAAGAGCATGTGTTCCCATTCTTCTGTCGATTATGTCTGCAGTGAGTATACCCCTTTAAAGAGAACCGACACATCTGAAGTTTTACTTCTGTTTCCTGTGAAATAATTCTAGAGAAACTTTCCTCCAATTTTTCCTAGATTAATCTGTTATTCCTCCTATAAATTCATTATTACTCCGTCAGATTAGTGTTACCCCTTGGGGGGGGGGACGACGACGACGACGACTCTGTACAGTCTGGTATTGTCCAATCCGTGCTGACAGAGTCTGTGAATGAAGGGACACATCCGTCTGAATACTGGAATGGTAACACCCATTTGACTGATTCAGTGATACATTTCTAGTAGGAATAACAGGAGAACAGCACAACACAGAGATATAGGAGAAGATGCTCCCGAATTGGTATTTCATGGGGAACACAAGGATTTCCTAACACAAGCCGGTCAGGAGATGCCACAGGGCCTCTTTAACCACAACATTGCAATAAGAGCTTTGCTCATCTGCATGTTGTCAAAGCAAATCTTATGGCCAAGTTGCTCTCCTGGTTACTTTCATTTATTTCTGCACTTAGGACCACATGTATGAAAACTGTCTAGATCTAAAACTCACTTTGTTGCCCATAGCAACCAATCAGAGCGCCCCTCTCATTTCATAAAGTGCTCGGAAAAATGAGAGGGGAGCTCTGTTTGGGTTGCTATGGGCAATAAAGTGAGTTTTAGACCTAGACAGTTTTCATACATGAGGCCCTTAGTTTTCCTTTAACCCCTTAACCGAACGTTTGAAAAGTAGTTTTCTGACCAGAACTTTTTTTTTTAGTTTTTGCCTCCTTGCGTTTCAACATTGTAACTTTTTTTATTTTTTCAATGACGCATTTGGGTGGGGCCTCTTTTTTATTCGAGAAAAGTTTACTTTATGGTGGAATAGATTAAGTTCACTATAAATAATTGCAGTATTTTTTTTTTAAAAATTTTTGTTTTTTACACCATTCACATTTCACAATAAATTGTTAGATTAATTCTACAGGTTATTACGGTCATGTGGATACCTAATATGTGTAGGTTTTTTTTTTTTGTGTAATTTATGAACAATTATTTTTTACAAAATATTTATTTATTTTTTTTAATTCTTTTTTTCTTACACTTTTTCTGTTTTTTTATTTTTTATTTTTTTTTACTTTTTTTTTTTTTTTACTCCCATGAAGGGGGAACTTTTTTACATTTTTTTTTTTTACTTTTTTTACACTTAGTAATGAATAAGCATATTCATATATGCTAAAACATTCTAATCTGTGTCACTTTGACAAAGGCTGTGATCTTGACAGCACACAGTGTGCCCTGGTCACTGGCTTAGTACACAGACAGCTCTGGGGCCACTCTAGGTCCCCAGGGCGGACTGTGGAGCCGTTCCCCGAGCTCTGTCTGGTCACTGGGTGTTCCGATCACCCGACAGAGCAGGGGAAACCCTTTGATTGTACTGCAGTAACGCACCGCCACAATCAAAGGGTTAAAGCATCGGGTTGCGGAGGTTTCCTCCAAAACTCCGATGCTCGCAGGGATGCTCCCGGGATCAGGGGCTGTGTAGTTACAGCCCCGATCCCAGCGCAATTGCGGCGCCCGGGCGCTGCAAACTCCGATGTCTGCAGCGACTCTAAAAGACATCACTGCAGACTAACGACCCGCACCAGCCGACGTCAAAAGACGGTGCGCGGTCGTTAAGGAGTTAAAGAAGTGTTCCCACCATAGGGTTTGATGACATATCGCTCAGACATGCCTTCAAGGTGAGGTACCTGCGGGTCCTACCTCTGGGGCACCCACCTGTCTCGGGAACTTCTGAGAATGGAGAACCGGTTGCGCTTGCACATGACTCTCCATTCTGTTCTATGACCGTTCCAAGTCCAGGTGGATGGTGTGTTTGGCTGTACTTGGAACCAGGGCTGTGGAGTCGGAGTCGGTGGCTATTTTGCAGGAGTCGGAGTCGTCATAAAATGGACCGACTCCCAAAATATATAATAGTTGGTCCCTTAGTTCGATGAGTGCAAAGAGCAAGAGGCATTTGGGTCCGGCCAGTGCTACTGCTCCCGTATCTTCAGCCCATCACAATGAGGAGTGTAATTGATGGGCATGGAGCAGGCAAAGCGCTGGCCCCGGGGGAAAAGATTCTGCTCCCATGGCAAACAGGGTTTCACTAAATTTTTCACCTGTTTTCAAAGAAATTTGAAGAGTTCAACCATTCATCAAAAATGACTTGTGGCTGAGGCAATTCCTTTATACCCTGACCCTTGTTAGAGATGTTGCCGATGTGGTCACCGCTTTGCCCCCAACCCAAGTTAGTGTAGAGAGGCCCTTCTCTAGCCTGGAAATAATTGAGATCAGATGTGAGTCATCTATGCAGGATCTGATGAAGGCAATACTATTTCTCAGAACAAATTCAGATACTTCACAAATGTTCCTGCAGTGTTTTGCATATTTACAATTTTTTTGTGTCCTAAAGTCATGTCCAATAAATATATTTTACACTGACAAGCAAAATGGTAACAATGTTTTGAAATTGTGACTTTCAGACTTCATATCTCACCCTCCACTACAGCTTTGAGGCTACTGTAATTTTATATACAGTCATCTTACCGATCTTATACATAAATTTGACTTGCAAGTATTTTGCATCTGCTTAGTTCTGCCGATTCTTTCCTGTAACTGCATTGTTACTGTTTTGCTCCTAAAAATCAAAGTGTTAATTTTTATTATTTTGTTAGTATTTGGTAAATCCACCTTTTGGTTTTCAATACTGCCTGAATCCTTCTGGGCTCTGAATCAGATTCAAGCATATCTTGACCAAAATCTGATCCCAGGTCTCTTCTACACATTCCCAATGTGGCTGCAGACTGGATTTGGATACAAATACAGCTTTTTTTCAACTCTACCCACAAGTGTTCAAAAGATCAAAACATTGTTACCCTTTTGCTTGTCAGTGTCTGTTCAGCCTAAATAGCTTGATTATTGTATCATAAGGTGATAAACAGCCTGATGTGACCATTTTACTACAGTAAAGTTATCACTTAGACATGCGCCGTGTATGAGGGAGTCAGGAGTCGGAGGTTTGGGAAATGTCGGGGCTTCGGCTTGCCGACTCCACAGCCCTGCTTGGAACTCGCATAGTGCAAAATGGTGGGTCATGCCCCATTCAGAGCCGAAATTTTTAGGGTCTCACTCCCAAGATAGATGCAGGCCCTAGAGGTGGGAGCTGCACCTATTAGACTTTAATGGCATAACCTAGCGATGTACCTTCATACTCCTTAAAGGGGTTGTCTCACTATAAGAATTGCTTTTTATGTTGCAGATCTTGCAAAAACAAGTCTCTTTACAATATATGTCCATTAACAGTGTCCAACCTATTCCAAGATATCCCCGGTCGTATGGGCTGCATCAGCTCCCCAGTCGCTATAGCTACTGACCTGTTACATCTCTCCTGATAGGCTTCCAGTGCTGGTCGCTATAGCTACAGACCTGATGTCCTCTGCAGCTCGTCACTGCAGGCCAGTAGAAGCCAGTAATAGAAAACACG